>BJFM01000722.1:0-36015 GCA_016586285.1 Arothron firmamentum | reverse complement strand
CCCCCCCATCCCGTGTCTGTTTAGGAATCGCTGATGTCAAACCGCATGTCTTTGCGTTTGCACGTGCACGCGTATATCAGTCCCTAAAATGTCCAAGACAAATTTGGTCTTAGTTTAGCGCGGGAGGGAGCAGAACGCTAGCCGGGGGAAGGAAGCGCGGATCCGGCTGACAGTCGCTCCACACAGGTGAGACAGATGCCACGAGACTCAGCAACTTCAGCGCGTGTTGTAGTTTGGTCACTTTGAGGTGGGTCTGCGTCCACGGACTAACTGTGGCCGACCCCCGCGCATCACCCCCGCGGAACAAACCTCAAAATAGAGGAAACGCGAGTACTTACACAGTAGGTTTGGATCAAGAACCAGCTCATTCCAACCAGCGCTGACACGGCACGAGCCGCCGCAGTGACGGGTGTGTGTGTGTGTGTGTGTGTGTGTGTGGGGGGGGGGGGGGGGGGGGGGGGGGGGGGGGGGTCGCATCATACGCACGAGGATGATGGTCCCCTACGTCTAAATAGGAGTCCGTTTGTGTTTGTTGTGTCTGTCTCCAAAGCCCAAACTAAGTCTGGTTACTGCCGTATAAAACATACAATAGGTTTTGATTTAAAATACATGTTTTCGCATTTTATTGAAATAACTTACTGTATATTCTTAATGAGCTACTTTAAAGGATGATGATGAGCCTACATATTGCAATCGCAAAGTTTCACACAGAATGAAAAACATTTTCTATTACATATTAAGAAACTGTACTTCAAAGCAGGTAATCATATCCAGACAGCTCAAGTAATAGTGTGTGTGTGTGTGTGTGTGTGTGTGTGTGTGTGTGTGTGTGTGTGTGTGTGTGTGTGTGTGTGTGTGAGGATGAAAAGCAAGAGTCATAGTGATGCAGCAGGTTCTGAATATATGAAATATATGATTCAGCACAGTCCTAAACCAGACAAGCTTTTCCTGTAAACTTAAAGTTTATTAGTCGCACTTACTTGCTTAAGTCAGAGTGAACAAAATTTGCTTTTATGAGCAATGCATTAAAAAAAGGAATATGAAACTGAAAAAAGTACAATAACTTATTAATGTTCATACCAACATACTATAGACACGTGTCGCTGAAAGAGTGCATTTGTTAAACTACTTTTAAAACTTTCTAATCCTATGCATAGTTTTATTTTTAAATTTAATATTTAAGGTCTGTATAAGACACTTTAAATATGAAATTGCAATTCATAACTATTAATTTGTTGATCATTTGCAGACACATAATCACATATAGCTTTAATTGTAGCTTTCTTTTGTTTGTTTTGTTTAACTCTCCCTTTTTCATTTAACAGACCATGGAGAACTTTAGGGCCAAGTGGTTGCAATTCCTAGGGCCCAATGTGTACCCAGAGGCACCCGATGGAGGCTGGGGATGGGTGGTGGGTGTAGCCTTCTTCTTGGTGGAGATGTTCACATACGGTTCCATCAAGAGTTTTGGCATTTTCCTCCAAGACCTCATGGAGGAGTTTGGAGAGTCAAACAGCCGAGTTTCTTGGATCGTCTCCATTGCCGTGTTTGTCACTGCCTTCAATGGTGAGCCAGGGTGGTACCAATAACAATCCTGTTACAGTATCCATTAACTATAGTTCATTCTTTATTCCTCAGGTCCTCTGTCGTCTGTCTTAACCAACCGTTTTGGGTTCCAACTTGTTGTCATGACTGGAGGATTGCTCATTTTTTCAGGCGTCATTGCTACCACCTTTACCACCTCAGTCAACCAAATATATGTCACCTATGGAATACTTACAGGTGCTTAATTACCTACATTCACATCACTCTGCCTCTTTCAATTATTCTCATTTTTCTTTAATTCTAGTCTTGCTTGTCCCTACATTAGCATAATAAAAACAGGCATTTGTGCACAGGTATGGGCTACTGTCTGACATTCCTGCCCACTGTCACCATCCTTTCTCAGTACTTCACCCGTCGACGTGCTCTGGTCATAGCTGTGGCTTCCACTGGAGAGTCCCTGTTCATGTCCACTCTGGCACCCGGTGAGTGCATGCTGTGACTGCTTTCCTGTTAAATATTATCCAAGGGTCACTGTAGCACTTTCTTCTCTAAAGCCTCTTCACTGCCAAAATAGGAAGATTATTATTGACCTTTTTTGGTAATATTTATTCTGGGTAACTGGTTTTGAGTTGACATCAGCATGTCACCTGTGTTAGATAGCTCTGAGGACCTACTTTGTCTCTATTGTTACTTATTAAGCTCAAATTCAGACAAATGAGAGGTTCAGGTTCCAAACAGCCCCAAATAGGTTATTCTACACCACTTTGATAATCTACTACAGACATCATCTTCGACCAAAGATGAGCTCATTTTAATGTCAGATGTCTCACATAAATAACAATAAATAGTAAATATAAAAAGTATATTTGAGAAACAGAAGGTAATCAAATTTAGACCAGACACACATTTAGGTAAGTTTCTGTTTGTTATTAATTCAGTCTGTATCTGGTTTTCTTGTTTGTCAGCCTTGTCTGCATTGAAGGATCGTATAGGCTGGCGACACACCATGGCGGTATTTGGAGGTTTGCAAAGCACCATCATCATCTGTGGTGCTCTCCTTCGACCCATCGTTATCAGACCTGAATGGAAACCAAAGACAGATGCTAAAGGACCTGAGGCCCTTGGGGCACAAGTGCAGAAAGACACAGGTGACTCAGCCTCAGTCGTACAAAATGACTATCACAGTGTGGAAAATGAGCTAACCATAAGCTCGATGAGCACAAGAGACTCTGGGGTCCAGTCTGTAAAGGACAGTGATAGCAGCAGCCCAGAGGAAAAGACTTTACTGCATGAAGAAGCAGGTTTGGCAGAGATAAAAACTCAAGCTGTGGAGAAGAGCACAGAGAATAAAGGATCTGAAATAGACCAAAAGATGGTGGATGCAGACGGCAGAACAGGTGATAAGTTTCAGACAGGGAAGCCTAAACTGCTGGATTTCACCATCCTGAGAGAATGCAGCTTCATTTTCTATTCTTTGTTTGGACTATTTGCTACTCTTGGCTTCTTCGCCCCACCCCTCTACATCATCGAGATGAGCGTGAGTCGAGGCGTGGAGCGCGAACACGCCGCCTACATGCTCTCCATCATCGCTGTGGCGGAAATTGTCGGCCGATTCTCTATTGGGTGGATCCTGACATGGAAGTACCTCATGAAAAAGAAGGTGCTGGTGCTCCTGGCGTGTATCATCACAATGACTGTGGATCTGGTGGGATTTACTTTGGTGACGGAGTTCTACGGCCTGGCTGTGTGCTGTGCTTTTTATGGTTTTTTAATGGGAACTATATCATGTACCCACATCCCCATACTGGCCGAGGATGACGTGGTGGGCATAGAGAAAATGTCCTCTGCCGCTGGTGTCTATGTGTTCATACAAAGCTTTGCTGGACTAGCTGGACCCCCTCTTGGAGGTATGTTTTATAATGAAAGTTTACCCATTTAGCCCTAAAATCATAAATACTTTGATGAATCTGTCTCTTTGCTTTGCCAGGCCTGCTGGTGGACATGACTCACAACTACGGATCTGCTTTCTACTCATGCACAGTCGGGATGGCTGTTGGTGCCTTGTTCCTAGCTTTGGTCAGACCTGCAAAGAGAGGATTGCTCTGCATGAGGAGGAAGCCAAAACAGCTTAAGGACACACATGAGAAGAAAGTAGATCCTGAGGAAGCAGAAGCTCTGCACAAACTCAAACAAAGCAATGACAGTCCTCAGGCAAGCTCTACAGTAGATAACGTGGTCCATGCGCAGGTGGAGGCGCCTTTAGAGATTGAGGAGGTTACAAGATTTGCTTCATCTTAACTGTAATAAAATTGTATTTTACTCAATTTTAGAACAAAGACTTACTTGCTAACTCTGAAGATCAGGGCTAATAAGTGACATTAATCTGACAAAAAACAGCAATAATTGCATCAATGGTGATTCATGTGAGAATAAATTAAAAAATATTTAAGCAAGTACTTCAGTTTGGGATTTTCCAGACTTTACTGTAGATATAACAGTAATACCTGATGTAATAATTATACTAAAATAATACTGCAATGCAAATGTTAATGCAATTCTGTAACCCTTGTTATGGAAAAAAATGCGTGATGCTCAGGTTATATGATCAGTGGTTTTTATTTTTAATTAGGTGATATGAGATGTACAGATCAACCTATTTTTGTAATGCAAACACGTTAATAATAAAAAGATTTAATCTCAGCAAAGTCTTTAACTGTACATAGAACATTTTAAAATCAGTTCATAAATACATACCTGACAGTCCCACAATACATACATCCAGAAAGCTGATTCTGATTAGCTGCAGTAGCGTTGCCCTGTTCACCATAATAACTCATCCATGTCTGATATTCTCCATTTTGTTGTGCTACAAGTCATGTTTTTGTCCCAGCATGTCCAGACACCTGCAGAGCCAGACTCTGAAAGTTTGAAAGGCTTCAGTGGGTTTGGGAAAGGGCAGCACAGCCTGACAAGCAGAGGCCTCCTTTACACTCTGTGTGTGATCTTCCTCTGTCCACTCCAATAAGGCCTGCACAACCAAGAAAAATATTAATTTAAAGTGCACAAAATAAGGCTACATTGCAGCATTGATTTAAATTATTGTCCAAGAGAAAAAGTCTCGAAAGCACCTTTGTCTAATGAGCAGTAACAGATTGAGTACTTCTAACAATAGGATTATTGCACATTGCGATTAAGGAAAAACAGCTTATACTGTATGTAATGGAGAGAACAAGTTGCAACAGGCTAAAAACCAATCACCACAGAAACAATCAGGGCTAATTTGTATAACAAGAAAGATTCTCCAAAAGCATGTGTTTATGCTGTTTTGAAATATTTTAATCAGTATTCCTCTTCATCAGTCATACCTTGTATCTTTTACCAATGTCGAAGCCAACTGAAGTCTGTAGTTTGCGAAGGCATATTGGACAGAAGTCCAAGGGCCTACGATCGGACTCCTCCAGGTGATTGGAGCCCTGCATGACACAGTTCAACCACTGGCAGTGTTTAAGTCCAAATATATGCCCAATCTCATGGGTCAGTGTCTGAAAACATACATTTGACAATGACACAGAATAGAGGGATTTAAAAAGACCATCCAATTGCACTATTCAGAGCATCAAAATGTGGACTGTAAGTGTGAGGAGGTTACAAAACCTTGCAGGATCGAAGAAGCAGGGCGCTGGTAATAGGAGGTGTGTAATATCCATCAAACAAAGAATAGTCGCCCTGCTTTGGGTGAAGTGATTTCTTCAGCTTCCCTGCGTAAGTTCTGCTGTAGAAGTCGTCATCGTACCTGGCAAAGCTAAAAACACCCATTCCTGCAGAGATTTGAGAATCAACTGATATCGATGATGAAATGACGTCAAAATATCACCATCTAGTGGCGGCGCGGCTGTATTACAGCATGGACTACAAAAAAATGAAATGCGTATTGCAACTTGTTTAAAATGAAATACCAGGAGCAGTTTTCCAATATATGCTACAAGTTGTAATACCTCTAGTGTAACAGTTTGGTTTGTTATCATCTTTATGAGAAAATCTCACCCTTGCTCAAAGAAGCTTGTCCAAAAACAAAGTTCCAAGACTCTTTGGGATATAGGTCGATCATTGTTATTCCAACAACGCAAAAAGCATCTTTCGGTTTTTTATTCCAAAGGAATTTTAGTAGATCACCTAGGTACAATTCAGGAGGAATGAAAGTAAATACACTTAACCCCCAACAGATATGGTGCAATGTAGACTAGACAAACAAATGCCATGAAAAGCTTACCAGTGAGGATCTGAAGGTTTTGTGAATTGTTATTAACTCTGAAAGAACATCCTGTTTCAGCTACGGTGACAGCTGGAAGTAATTTTACAGAAAGTCCAGAGAAAAAGACCTGGCAGTATTCCCTCAGCCACTCCACAAACTGGTCTGTCTCAGCCCCTGGCTTTCCAAAGGATCCTGCATGAACAAGTGTCTTTTTCAGGCCAGAAAAATGATATTTTGTATCACAGAATCTCTGTGTTTTAGTTGTGGATATTTTAGAATGTGGACAGATGGATCTATTTATATTTATTGCAAAAGCTTGTGTGTTATAATTGCTGTCCTGACACTGGCATGTAAATATGCATGCAAGTCATTCCGCAAAAGTAAATGTGGCAAAAATATACTCACCTATAGTTTGAATATAAATAATATTGTGACTTGCATCCGGGTTCTTTCGGCTAGGATCACTATAGAAACTCTCAAAACCTTGAGGCTCCTCAGGATGAGAAGGGATCCAGTCTGAGTCAGAATGCACTGTGATAGGCTGAAACAGTGACCCTGGCTGCCCTGGATGGAGGCCTTCCTCCAGAAGTTGCCTTTCTTCTTTTGTGTATTTCCTGTAACGTTTAGCCAGGTCCTGACGATTGGACACCAGAGCTGTTTGTAGTGTCTCTACTGAGTGCTGGATGACCTTCATCTGCAGGTACACAGGATCGACGTTTAATGTGTATGTCTGTACATATATATTGGGGGGGGGTTTGTTTGTTTGTTTGGTTTTTTTTGTTCCTTGTTTAATAATATGTATGATATAATTTTACGGCCATTATGTGGCACATATTTATGCGGAAGTCATGCAAAATTGCACCTACCTTATCCCGGCGTTAGAATGCACCAAAAAGAGTGTAACTTTGCTCTGCATGTTAGCTGGGTTTGATACGTCCTGTGTGGGCGCATTTTGATGACGTCAGGTAACCATGGGGTGGTGTTCCATACCGATAACGGCATGAAAGAGAAAGTTGTAGGTTTCCTGCTGTCGTTGCATGACGTTTAGATTGTCACATTTAGGTCAACTTAAAATTGGTATATATTTTAAGAGTGAGGATAATTCTGTCGAACTACAGTCGGGTACAGACAACTAACCTGATTTGACGACAAGTGGACGGAATACGAAAGCGGAAGAACGTCTTTATAGCCGTATATAGCATTAGCTAAGAAGGAAGGGCTTGATCCGTCGGCTCGAAAGTACCAAGAAGACAGAGGCTGGTGGTTACTTTTCGGACGTTGTAAGGCAGTTTGAACAGACGCAAGAGTGCAGACAGGGCGGACCGGATCGGACAGGAACTTTCCATTCCTGCCCTGTGGTTAGGCAGAGCGGAGATTGCTCAGTCACATATCCCGGCTGAGCTTCGGCAAAATGGTCGAGGGGCTGTAACGGAGGTAAAGCTTAAATAACTAAATCACAAGAATACATTTCCTTGCCAAGGAATACTCGACAAGACGGGAGAAATGCTAACTAGCTCCAGGTATTGTGTACCATTTGTTTTTTCATTAATGCCATGTTATACCCTTATATATCTCTTTATTATAAGGCGACCATGAAGCAATCACATGATCATTATCATAGACATACAAAGGGCAGTTCTAGTTCATTCTGTCTGACAGGGTACTATTAAAGTAATATCTACTGAAAAGGCTTAGTCTGTTTAAAGCTGTCTGTTTAATCCACATGTTATGGCATTGCTTCATGCCTGGTCGTGTAATTGCTTTAAATCGTGAGTTGCGATTTTTGGTTAATCTTAATGCTTTTTTAAAAAAAAATTCTTCTCCTCTGTATTCTTAGACCAACCTCTCCTCCCCCACACTGTTTCTGTCACAGCATGTCTTCACGTCACATTTATATTAGCCCCCATCCCATACTCACCATATTCCGTCTCCCTCCCAACTTTCTGCAGGAAACGACACCATAGCTGTGACAGTGAGGAGGACCAACAGCTGACTCACCAGGCCAAGAGAGCAGTGACGACTCCGAGCTTGCTTGTGTCAGACTTGGATTCAGAGGTGTTTGCTTTTATTTTAAACCATCCACAGATATGGATTCATTGAGGGAAGATTTTCGGTTAGACAGTCAATGTTTTGCTGCCAACACTTTTCTATTTTCGACCGCTGAGTTTAGACAGTAGAAAATAGCAAGTAAGACTATATTTTTTAACACTTCAACACCCATGCCTGAACCTTTGTCTGTTTGCAGTCTTCCAGCAGTGACAGCAGTAATGGGATCAGCAGTCCAGAATGTGCCATAGTGGTCAGTGCCCGACCCTGCATACATAGCCAGAACCGCTGCATCTCCCGTGATTCTCTCACTCATCAGCCCGAAGACTGTACCAGCTCTTCACAGTATGGTTTCCATGGTGACAGCAGCAATCTCTCCTATGACTGTATCAACAGAATCTTGAGGGAAGCACACTTTAGTAGTCTGCAGATGAGATCTCGTCGGGATCTGACATGACAACGGTGTCAGGCAACTCTTCTTACCTTTTGTCCCTTGCCCATCAGTGCTGTCACTGTGGCAACGCCCACAAGGCCTCAAACAACTTATTTGGGTCAGGGGGAAGGGGATGATGTGTGGGGAGTTTTACAGATACAAAGTGAAATGGCTCAGCCCCACCTCACCATGTGACGTGTCAAGACCATAAGCACATTCACCTGTCCATGGCTCTGGCACTGTGCATTTCCGTGCCGCATTGGTGTAATTGTGTGTATGTGTGTGCACCCACCATGTGCACTTTATAATTGTGATATCAGTGTCTGCGTGTGTGTGGGGGGGTGGGTGGGTGGACATCTTCATTGGTGCTATTTACAGGAAAAGCGTGATGATCCAGAGTGCTTGCAAATATAAAAATAAATAACTTTACTTAACAAGTACTTCCTTTTACTCTGAACTTGGAACGTCAAAGTGTCTGTAAAAATGCGTTGCGATTCCACTCAAAGAAATTCAATTCACAAATGTTAGCCTCGGTACCATTTATTGATCAAGTAAAATATTGTTTCGCTTTATTTCCTGTAACCAAAGTGTTGTCACTTCCTCTGACTGCCGCTGATGTTTGAGTGTGTGTGTGTGTCAGCAGGCTGGAAACATTTTTGAGCAGAAGTCTCTTGAGCCTCGGCAACAAAATCCCGGCTAGAGCTCCAGCTAACAGTGGAGGTTTGAGGGCAGGCGCTGCAGTCTGCAGCTTGGGCAGAGGTCCGCTCATGGTGTGCACATGTATTGCAAGTCTGTTCGTTTAGGTTCAATTTGACCAGCACACTGTGTTACAAATAACGTGGATCTTGATTTGTGTTTTATGTATTTTTTTTAATGTGTAGGTGAAATAAAGTGTCTCTCAATCCATGTTTTGTGTGAAATCAGTGACACTCACTTGTTGAACTGATGCTGTAGCAAAAATACAGCGTGTTTTATTACCAGCGTGTGCAACAGCACAGCATCGTGCTCACCAAAAGAAAACAACTCTTCACTTTATAAAAGTAGGTTGGATTATCATTCATGATGATGATGATGTACCTAAAGTTACAACCGTGAGAAAAGAAAGATTATTTGCATTTTGGTTATATGAAATTACAGATATTTTTGCATTATTCATATTTATTAACTGCATTTATTATATGACGCATCTTATTAACTCCTCCCTCAGTTCTGCAAGCACACTCACAAATGTCCAATTAATACGAGGTACAATAAATAAAACTGCAAACTGACACTCATAATCCAGGAAAAATGGCATTGGTAGATTTATGAATCTTTCTGACGTGCTAAACACAGACAAAGGGAGCTTCTCTTCAGGTTTGCATTGACTGGACAGTTAAATATGACATCAGGCAGCTCAAATATTTTAGGATGTGCTGCAGAGGTTTGAGAGTTGAGAAACGCCTGAGATAAAGTAACCCAAAAGCCTATTTCAAGAAATACTTGCAAACATTAGCTTTTAGCTAATTCATGGCTTGAAGCCAGTTCTCAGTGACAGCTGGATGTTTTAAATGAAATCAGACATCGTAACAGAAGGATGCAACGTGCGTGTAACTGTAAACCTGTACCTGTCTTCATAAGCCGCAGATCAAAGGTTTCTGAATGCTGTTATGACATCATTGACTGACTAATCAGATCCAGCTTTTGTCAAAAGTTGACAAACGAGAACGCTGACACTGGCTGGCTGCTGTTGCTTAGGACTGAATTGCAAACTGTAGTGTTGATGGTGCTTCCACTGACGCTCTTAATTTTATTAGCAGCTGTGTCCTCTGTTGAATTGTCCTCTGTCCCCTCCGTCTCCCTGATACACGGGGACACTCCCTTGGTGACGAGTTCCATTCCACTGAAGAGGGACAGTTTGCTCATGTGGGTAATCTCCCCCTGCAGCTCAGCTGGTGGTGGGGAGCAACCGTTTGTGTTGACGTCTGACAGCTTATCAACCGGTCCATCCCCAGCAGTTCTGTCCGCCTTTGACTGGTTTCCTTCCAGTTTTTGCTGAGTGGGACAGGATTCTTCACATTCGCCATCATTCAGCAGATCTGGAGAGCATCTTTGATCCAACGCCAGAGTCGCAAAGGACGATGGGAGGTTTTGTTGTTGGGTGACGTGGGCGTGAGCAGACAAAGAGTCAGCAGATGTGGAAGGCTGATTGGCTGTTTTCTGCTGGCTGCTGCTGCTTACACGTCGACAACCACCCGTCAGAGCCTCACACTGCCGCAGGATCTACAAACAAGTGTGATCAATATTGGATACAACCACCTAATCCATCTCTGACTACGCCCCCATGGTATTTTAGTGACGGTTACCTTGGTGGCTTTGTTGGCCACAGGTCCTGGAACCCCCTGACTGAGTATGTGGAGCCTCTGTTGCACAGCTCCCAGTATTTGTTCCAAAGAGAGGAGGTCAGAAATGAGGAGGCACGACACAGCACACAGCACCCGCTGTAGAGGTCAGAATTATTTTAAACACAATTAAGCCAGCGGTCATGATTGGCAGAGCAAACAGGGGTTTCTAGTGCATCTCAAACACTTTTACCATCTTCACAGTGTCAGAGGAGTCTTGAAGCTTGCTGGAGAGCAACTCGAGCACAACCTCACAGTTGAGAATGGAGCACCTGATAGATTGGGAAAGTCACATTAAACACAGATTTATAATGGGCATATTAGCCGGAACAACTTGGTTCTGAAGAATTACAGACACAGACTTTTTCACAAAGTGCTGGCTCTCCTCTCTGGTCAGAAAAACTTTGGTTCCTTCAGTCAGTCTGCTGATGAGCGCCATCTCTTGGCCACAGTCCCCCAACTGCAAGGCATCCACCCTGGACACCAGAGAGCATGCAAAAACGAGCGTTACACAGAGAGAAGAGAGTATATTTCACACTGCTTCAACACTGCTTCTCACCTTTCTGATGCATCACCGCTACTCTCTCTGCTGGCTTCTGATTGGCTTCCGTAGCCACCTGACTGGTGCTGGGAGCCCACAGAGGTCCTGCTGTTGGATGTAATATCCTGAGAGGAGTTATGTGGCGAGCTGTTGCTGCTGTCGGTCTCTTCCCAGCCCCCACCCACTTGACCCGGACACCTCTGGGTCAGCACTGTGGTGGACAAACACGGTCATGTCAATCTGGGATCACACGGAGGGGTGGATTTATGACCTGGTGATTTTATTACACCAACAGTTGCTCACCTTTTGCTCTGTCAGAAGGAAGATTATAGGCGCAAGCAGGCGTGGCCACCTCAATAGGTGCAGAGGGAGCAGCTACAGCCCGATAATGGTTCTCATGGAGACGGATGCCCTGCTGTTCAGTTGGAGGAAGTACAGCACTGGCCACGACCTCTGCAGCTTTCTGAATTTTCTCCAGGAAGGAGTCGCTGCCTCCTGAGAAGCACAGGAACATGGGTATTAAGCTGTAGAAATGATGACCACTGACTTGGGTGAATGTGTGTGCTTGCATGCGTATGTGTCTCCATTTGCTTGGGACTCTCACCTGTCCTCTGCGTCCCTGGACTGTATCCAAAGCCCTGCATTCCAGATCTGTGCGTAGTTCCTGAGCCCATGCCTGGAGGACACAAAGAGGAACTGACCGTTCTTTTTAAAATGTCAGATCACGTGCAATCTGATTACATAGAGTATCTTTGTGGAAGTGTCCTTTTAAAGCTGTGGGACAGAATGAATTCATATGAATAAGTATGTTCCTGCTGCTGCTAACCCATTGTTGTGGGGACCAGGTCAGCTGAGGCAATGTCACCTTTGATGGAAATTGTGTCTGTGAAAAGTAACCGAGCCACCTCCTGAGTGTATAAAAAAAAAAAAAGATGTTAAGTACACTGTTGAGATATTTCATTGCCCTGTCACATAAACACAACCTGCCTCTTACCTGCGCTGTGTTTCTCACTTTCTGGAACAATGCTGTGCCATGGACGGGATCAGGAGGGCCACTATAAACTGATCCAACAAGAGGAAAATGAAGGTGAGAGAGCAGCAGGGGACAGACAACAGCTAAACTGAGATTAAGGAAGTGCAATGACGAACCTGAAGCTTGCTGGATAAAGGTGGAGTTCCTTCGCAGTTCTGTGAGGAACTGGTCTGACCCATGGCTGCAGAGATGGACAAAGATCTTCAGCACCTAAAGTTACAAAAACAGAAACCAAAACTTTAGTTTTTAGAAAAGATGAAAAAGAAACTTTGCTAGATGAAAACTGTTAGAGAGTTTAGTAGATCTGTTCTAACCTTGAGTTTGACATGGCACGATTCCACCTGCAGCCTCTCCAGGAGGAACTCCAATAAACACTGACTACAACCTGAAGACTCATGAGTGATTTCTGCAGAGTAATTGTTATTAAGGGTTTTAAAAACACAGACTCTGTTTATCTGGACAAAGTGATAGATGCGACAACACCTGCAGGTAGCAGATATTTCCATATATATTAAGTGACAAGGTTCACATAAATATTCTTGTATTTTGTAAAAGAACATTTTTTTTGAATGAATGAAAAAAATTTTAAAAAAAAACCTCCGCTTCATCACTTCAATCTTGTTTTAGCTGTCTAACCGCATTTACAAAAGACTGCTTCCAAATGATGATGATAATGCCTAAATAAGAACATCAGGTGCGAAGGATACTCCCAATCTCTTGAAAAAGATATCCTGGACAGGGGTTTTCATCATCTGCTGTAGCCTTCATCAGAATTGGGACCTTGAGATGGTGGGAAAAAAATCTAATATTAATATCAGTACTGACTCTGCCTGGATATAACCCCTATGACATATTTAGTGTTTTGAATTAAGGCAATAAAGATTGTAGTATTGATACAAGCTGCTACTGAGAATAACAACTGGTTATATTTATATATAATTAATCGAAAACCGATTGCATCAGCGTTATATCTCTGCGGTCTGTGGTGACATGAAACCGCAGATTGCATTAATCCAAAAATGCAAATAACATATTTGTGTCTTCTTGATATTAGCAATCATGCTACTAGCAAACTAGTGGAGGCACAACAGTTTTAAATATAGAAGTTCGTGTTCATCGTATTCATTAAACTTACTCCAGCAAATTTTAAATATGAATGGACGTAAACAACACTTACTTTCTGTAAAAAAACAAGTCGTTCCATTAATGTTGCCATGATTTCGCAAACCTGGCTGCGAGTTACTCATCTTCTTCCTGGAGGTACGTTCAGGGGCGGGCCCCAAACTGACAGCTAGCCAATTATGCAGCAGTAGGTGGCAACATCAATGTTTATTGGTGTTCTTTGACAAGCTGGTCTCGACAGACAGCCAATAATATTCGCTAATACTAATACAACCTTTTGATTGATTGACAGGAGAACGAATGGTATTGTCGAATATTACATCGTTTGTTTCCTTGATGACAGGGTCAACAATATGGCGCTTTCCTTAGGACACAGACGCGTTTTTGTCGTTTAAGATTTTATCTTGTACATTTAAAATGTAAAAAGCGATTTCTCTCCTACATTAACAGTTTGTATTTTCTGGCGTTCTTTAGTTGACAAAGCGACCCCATCCTACAGCGACCATGTCTGGGTCAAACGTTTGGACTCGCAGCAGAGACAAAATGAAAATGTTCTCTGAACTTTTTGCAGAGTGCTCATTGGAGGTAAGCAATAAATAAATACAATAACTTAGTATATGAAATGTTTCTAATTTTATTCATTAGGTAACTAATTATATTGTGTGTGTGTACGGTGATTGATAGGGGTTGGACTCATAAAGTAAGATCAATTGTTTTTCTCCGCCTCGTTATTTCATTAACTCGTGTGAGTCAGGCAGCTGCATATGGGAAGTGTGTGGCAGCCACCACAACAAGCAGACAAGAGCTGAAGAAGGACCTATGTTCAAAAGAATTTGGAGCACTAAAGACCTGCTTCATGAATGCAGTAAGTGACTGTCAGAAACATTCCACTGGTGTCATGAGGTTATCCGTTATTAAAAGTCTATTCTTTTACTGCAGGCAAAGAAAAAAGGCAAATGAACACAAAGCATCCTGGATGTTCAAGCACACAAGTTTGGATTTTTCGGTTCAGATCTGAAGCTCCCAAGTTTTACCATAAAAGTACTTGAAACTGTTCGACTTGACTGTAAATAAAATACTGTGTGGGATATTACTATTATCTTGTCCTGCTCATTAATGACACACTTCTGTAGAGAAAAACAAAACACTTTATCTCACATATTCATATCCTGGATGTCAGAGGTGTTTATTTGTCCACATTATGAACAGATGTATGGAAATGCATTAAAAATGGTCAAAAATAGCCTTTTGTACAAAGCAATACTATATTGTATTTTTTTTTATAATTAAATTATTTATAAACATCCAATCATCTATATTCTTTCAAAAAAAAAAAATTCCTAGCATCATTGTCTGTTAACTATTGTAATGTTTACAGAAAGAGAAACATCTGTCAGAATCACTGCTGCAGACCGTAAGGCACCCATAAGTAAGCAGAGACATAAACTGGGATGCTCAGTAACTACAATCATGGACCCAGATGGACAAGGCTACTTTAGTATTTACAGATTAACAAAAACACCATTGTTTAAAATACAAAGCTCCAGCCAAGAGGTTGTGCTTGGGTACTTTCATTCAGAAAAAGATGAAACAGTTCTTGTCTGGACACAGATTACATCCAATATGTAGTAAAACATGGGCTGAATTGTCCAAAAACTTTGGATCATTTACATCTCACAGTACAAATATAAACCAACATGGACATTTAATAAACATAAGTAAAGGTGACACAACAACACACAGAGGCCTCAACAAAAGACAAGGTAACAGACCCGCGTGAAAAACAATAAAGCCACCCTGCCTAAATGCTCTGCACAGTGGTATTTGCATAGGTTTATATACATTAAAACAGCTTTGTCCTCTAAATCCAACCCCGAGAAAAATAACTTATTATTTACACATTTTATTATTCAATAAACTTTGGGATATATCCATGAACACGGAGCTATTGTTCCTCTTTGTTAACACTATCTTAGGTGGCATGAAAGAATGCAAGGCAACATTATTATGGTCCACAATCCGAGGCATTTTTGTCCAAGTTTACACAGTATGTTACAGTCAAACTACTAAGTGCGTATCTGGGGTGTGTTCTTGCTCTCCTTCATCCTTTGGGGCCTGTTTAATCTGCCTTGAGTGCACCAGAGCCCCAGCCAGTAGCTGCTCTTCTAGGGCTGCATGCAGGTTTGAGCCCCCCAGCGACAGCAGGGGCTCCAGCCCTGGCACACCCCTGTTCTCCTCCGAAGGCCCTCCAGCCCCATCAGGCCCCAGTGCCCTACGCTTCCTCTTCAGATCAGTCTCTCCCTGGTCTCTGCTCTTCTCAGGGGAGCCCTGGGGGTGAGATTCATCTCTGACAGCTCTATCTTCCAAGCCTTCTCTTGGGTCTGCCTGAATGGCAACATTCTCTTTGAGGTCTCGTCCTCCTTTCTTCAAAGGTTCACCACCGTCTTTCTGGGACTCCAATGCAGCTTTTCCATCATTTCTGTCTTCTGCAGCTTGCTCCAGCTGGTCTCGCCTCTCCGGAGCCTCCTCTGAATTCTTCGCTTTCTTTGCCTTTTCAAGAATTTCATCGTCTGCTTTGTGGATGACCTGTGCTGCTGCTTTCTCCCGTTTTCCTTTCTCTAGAATTTCTCTCATCTCCCTTTGAAGTCGCTCTTTTTCCACCCTGGCCTGGACCTCCTTCTGTATCCTCTCTTTCTCTTTCAGTTGTTTGGCTAGCATTTCCTGATTTTCTCTCTCTATGCTGGCCTGCACTTTTTGCTCCAACTTTTCTCTTTCTAGCCTCATTAGTTCCTCTTTTTTGGCCAATCGTTCTTTTATCTCTCTTTCCACCTCCTCTTTTTCTATTCTGGCCTTAACCTCTCTTTCTATCTGCTCTTTGACAAGAGTTTCAATTTTCTTCTTTTCCATGAGCAGCTTACTTTCTCCATTGGCAACATCATATGGTGCTACCTTGGGTATTTTCTTTCCCAGAGGCACACCTCTAGCCCCCAGATCACTGTTTTTATACAACTCATCTTCTTTATATGGCTTTTGAACAGCCCCAGGCTGAGCATCATTATTTCCAGCCAGAGCTTGATTCTGGGCCATGTCATGATGGTCCGCTACTCCGCCTTGCAGAGCTCCTGGCACCTCTTTAGGCTGCTTGGGGTCCATTACCAGGCCAGTCTCTTTGGACTTTGCTGCTCCACCTTCC
This sequence comes from Arothron firmamentum, assembly GCA_016586285.1. Classification (NCBI taxonomy): domain Eukaryota; kingdom Metazoa; phylum Chordata; class Actinopteri; order Tetraodontiformes; family Tetraodontidae; genus Arothron; species Arothron firmamentum. Next base: position 19,469 of record BJFM01000722.1, on the reverse strand, counting down.
ATCACCTCTACGTGGTCCTGAACAACTTTCTCAGGTTCATCTTCACCAGCAGCACCAGCTCCTGAAAGAAAGAAACACATTCAATTCTCTAATCATGAGCACTAATGTGGACCTGCGTCTCCTCACCAGCTGGTTGTTTCTGGTGGATTTCCTTGTGCTGCTCTTCTATGACAGCGAGTAGTTTCTCCTGCTGGTCAAGCAGCCTCTTCTGCTGTTCTTGCTGCTCCTTGATGACCTGCAGCAGCATGGCGTGGTCAATCTGGCCCTCTGCATGACAGAAACGGTCAACAAAAGAAGTTACGACCTCTGTCAGACCTTTTCATCAGTTCATACCCACACAGGGCAATCCTCAGAACATGTGACTGTTTCACCCACAGCCCAGTTTGTTCAGCCTCTCATTTTCTTTAAGAGTTAAACTGCAAAAATGAGTGCAGGTATATGGCATGACAGTCATGGGTTAGTGGCTGTGCCCATTGTGAGCGCGCCCTTTGCGCACTCTGCTAGGTTGACATGACATGGACATGTTCACATCTAGTTAAGCACACACGTCACGGTTGCAGCTATAAACACACTGGATTGCTGATGAGCAGCTCTAGATACACACTTTGTTAGGGGGCAAGGTGGGTGGGTGGGTCGCTTCAACAGACTCATTCATGCAAACTGTACAAACTACTGTGGGTTAACCTCACTGACAACTCTTCAACTAAAGGACAGAGAAAGAGACTGAAAAGAAAAAGCAAGAGGACGTTCATACCTGCAACCAGCTTTTTAATCACTGTGGCAGGAGTCCAGCAGAAAAAGAAGAAGAGGGAAGAGGGAGCAAACAGAACAAGAATGTCAACAAAGGCCAAAATGACAGTGCAGGCTATCAAGCCAAGTCAAGATGAAAGAAATGTATAGCTCTGAATATATATATATATATATATATTTGGTTACAGACCAGGAGCAAGAAAAGACCAGCAATTAAATGGCATCAGATCAAACAAGCACAGTGAGATGGGAAAGTTGATTTTTGTGACCTCTGTCTTGCACCTCAACATGTCTATTTCTTTTCCAAGAATGGCTTTAACTCCAACAGGGATTCCCATACCATGTGCAGTATGGAACCATGATGGAAAAGGCAAGATACACTCTTCTGCACGATGGAGAGGCACGATTAGAACTTGTGTCCATAACCCATTATATGTTCCATTCCATTTACCTTCCATCTTTTCGTCTGCTGCATCTCCACCCAGGACCTTGTCTGCAGCAGGCTTCTGCTCCCCTTCAGGATATAGAACCAAAAAAACCCCAACATTTTTATCTCCCACTCAATGGCCATAAATTACAGCTAAACTAAAGCAGGAAACACTCACCGTTCCCGGCAGCATCTGGACCTCTGGCTGCATTACCGGCTTGCTTGGCTGCAGCTTGATTCTCCAGTGGAGCTCCCCCAACAGCCTCTTTGACAGGATCCTCCTTGTCCTTCAACTGTGGGACATTCTGGTTTTCTCCCACATCTCGCTTCTCCAACACCTCATTTGACAAGACCTCCCCTCCACCCAAATCGACTTCCTCTTTCTTCACAGCAACTTCTACGGGCTTCGGTTTCTCTTCAGCCATGTTCTGGTTCTTCTCAGCCTCGGCAGCAGGAGCCTGTCCGTCTCTGTTGGCTTCTTGCCCTGCTCCTGCGGCAGGAGGATTCGGCTGTTTTCTGTCCTCCTCCAGCTCCGCATTGTCCTTCCTCGTGTCGACCTTCACGTCATCGTGAGGGATGGGTGGCTCATGGCGATGGGCTTCCCCTTCCGGCACAGCCACACCTGGATAATATGATAAATCTGGACTAGTCACACATGGTTGATGAAGTTGAGGAGGACTGGCTTTGTTTGCCTACCAGCATGAGGTCGATCTAATTGCACCTCTTCTTTCTTCCTCTCTGGTACTTCCACCGGTCCTTTAATCTGTGGGGGCTCAGCTCTCCCTCCTGGTTGAAGCTCCTGCACAGCTGGAAGGTCAGGTTTCTCTATTTCCACTGGTTTCTTGTTTGCAGGATTGTCTACATGAAGACAAAACACAGTTTGAGCTATTTAGCACTGCTGCTAGTGAACTTAATTATTTTAACGACTTCTGTGGCCGTTAATTTTTAAACAGCAAATATAAAAGTTACAGCAACTGAAATGGTGAAACAAAATTATTTGACACCTCATTCATTTCACTGTTTTATGTCAACCACAAAAAGAAAAAAAACCTAATAGGTATTAATAGTAACACCATCCCTGATGTGCAACCTTTAACAGGAGTATTTATTAGACACATTAACTGCTGGCATTAAACTAAATTGATACCTCAGCATATCTCACCATAACTGTGCATTCAAACACGTGCTGGAATTGAGTTCTTTTAAGCATCGAACCACTAGGTGGCAGCAAAACACTGACAACAGCAAAAATGTTGGCTAGAGATGAGCAGAAGAAAAAGAGCACCAATAAGGTGACTGTCACCAGACAATGATTTCACTGGCAGGTGAAATCATTCTCAAATGAAATCATAAGGGTCCATTTTTTTTAATATGTAAAAAAAAAAAACCCAAAAAACAAAAGGGCTGGAAAGAAGTCAAATAGAAATGAAGCTGACAACAAAAATTCAAAAAGATGACGACAAAATATGTTAACAACGACATCGTGGTTAAGAGCCGAAATTAAGATAAACACCCTTCCTGTTTTACCCTAAATTAATTTGAAAGGCTGTGCTGTGTCCCATCTTGATTTGTGTCAGCTACACCCTTCCCCCGTCGTCATCGCCCCCCTCTCCCAGACCGCACTTTCCTTGATACAGTCACTGCTCGCAGGCATTTTATTGCTGCCACAGGAGATATGGCAGGAGCCAGTGGAGTAGATGGTGCATTTTCTTGGGGGAGGGGGTGGCAGGAGAAATAAAACAGAGGTAGGAGGATTGGGGGAAATTACTCAAGTTTGAAGGGCATCACTTTCACTCTATCAATGTCAAACACCCTGAGCTGCTCTCAGATACTATCAAGAGGCTATCTCCTCACCCCGTCTGCCTGTATCTCACACAGTCCGTCTCTTTTTCCTCCCCAGAGGTGAATGGAAATGCTGTAGCATTGTGGTTTTTTTGCCCAATCTCACTGACCTAACTGCTACAATTCCATGACTTCATCCTCTCTTTAAACTATCACGTTTGAGCTCTGCTGTCTGCATCTTTGACAGCTGAACAAGCAATGAATACATCTTCTGTGCCGCTGGAGCCTTTAACGTGACAGAATTACATTTATTAGCAGCAGTGGTGCCCACAAACAAGTAAACTGTCTGATAAATCATTGGTTGTTCTCTTAAATCGGCATTCATGTTGTGATCTTTACCATGGGAATCAGGGAGGTTTGGTAACAGCAGGTCTTTCTTGTCGGCCACTGGTGGGGGTAGTGTTGGAACTTTGCTGTCAGGACTTCTGGCTGAGATTGAGAGGGTGGTTAAAGTGCTCAGCAGCAAGATGCAAAGACCCACCCAAAGCACCACCTACCGGACACAGAGGGAAGATGCATTGTGAATCAGAAGAGCGTCAAGTGAAAAATGAGTAAATAATCAGTCAATAAGCCAATGTAACCTGGGCAGTTATGCCATTCTTTTGGATCTTTTTGTAGATGAGAGCAGGACAAATGAAGCAGATGAGGCTGCCCATGGTAGCTCCAGTTAGACCCAAAATGGTTTCCACTGAGAAGAGAAAATGAAACCCCTGAATTGCCATCACTGGTTTTAAGACACATTTTTAATGGAAATAAAAGATTTTAAAGGGTGAATGAAAGATTATCTAGTGAACTTTGTGGTAACTCATTTAATGTGTTATTAAGTCAGACAAGGGTACTTTGCTGAAATGAGCCACCCTTGGATCTTCCCTTGTCTGAAGTCCATGTTTATGGCCCAACCACATACAGTACTTAAAGGCAGAATGGTGTGAGTCCGGAGGATTGATTTGTCCCAACCCCTTGCAATCATTAAAAAAAACCAGAAAACAAAGGGGGAGATTCAGACCCTTACCTGATACAGTTACAGGCCCTGATAAAAAAAATAAAAAATTGGCAGAAAAATGGGGGAAAACGAGGTTGAGGACATCCTTCTTGTTGGGAAAATTCAACAGTCAGTGATTGAGAACGTGACGAAATGTGACATGAGAAGCGAACCACGCTCGCGCCTTAAAAATAACCTAACCACTTTCTTGGGACAACAGCTATTATTCCTCTAACCCAGAGGATCAAATGGGTCCGTCAGCCATTATGATGCGAGGTGTGATGCTTGAGCTCAATATGCTAAAAGGGGTGTAAATCAGCTCCTCGTTACAGGATCACTCTATGGAAACAACTAACTCCAGCAGTGACAGACAATCCAAGTTTCAAAGTCAACTGCTATGAAGGTTATGCTCTAGTCTGAATCACAGAGATTGGGACTGTGGGAAATCCTGGCTACTTGGATCTCCTGAAGAGCTCTCTTCTCTGCTCCTTCCAATAACAGTTGTGGTAATATTGAGTCTAATTCGGCCCTTGCTCTCTCAATAAGAAAATGATGCAGTGGTTTAGCCACCTGTGCAGTTCTGTGGTTCAAATCTATGATTTTTATCACAAACTAAATCGATTTCTGCCTCTGACCACCCCACCCGGCTGTTTTCTCTGGCACACAGCTTCAGACCGCAAACCCATTGTTCATCCGGAGGACAGAAGCCATATTGTCTCCCTGAGATTTAGTGTCCATTCTCCTCAGGGTTCTTACTACCTTCTGCTCTGTCTATTAGTCTGATTAGATACATAAAGAAGCCACACAAAGTCACAGCATATGTATGTGTTGTGTGTCCAACCAATTAAATGTTTAACAAACAGCCAGGTAATAAAAAGATGAATAAACCATAAACTCATCCAAACTTTACAGCTCCATTATTTTGCATCCATTTGTGAGAAGAATGGACAGACTGGAAGAATGTGCCAGAGGTCCACCACTGGTGTGTGCTTGCTTTCTGCATTTGTGAAAGTGTGTATGTAAAGGAGGCAGAGACCATGAAAGTAACTGCCCTATTTTCCTGTCTGAGCGTCTAAAAGGGATAAAAGTTAGGGATCTGATTTAAGGACCGTCATTGACGGCGACGGTCGCCAACTCGTAAAGTCGCATTTTCACACATCGTAAATCCCTGGCGACTCCGCCCCCATAAAGGAACATATGCACCTTAAAGACCGTTACAATCCATGCCTGGCTGTTCATACACACATGCACACGACACACACACGCAGACTATATACCGTTGGGGATGAGGATGCCTCCCAGCATTGTGCCAAAGACGATGCAGAGAGTGATCGCCTTGAAGCGCAGAGGTGGCATGTAACCCCCCGCAGCAAACGTCCCATCCTTCTGCTATAGGACAGAGAACAAGAAAATCATTTGGAAAAAAATCTCAAAAAATAAGAGGTTGAATTTCTTTTACGGCATACAGCATCAACACCTTCGTTTGCGTTCCTGCCACAACTGCGACCGTATGCATACAGCGATCGAACATACCTGCTGCTCAAAGAGCATGGTGTTGATGGCTTGCCGACAAGGCAGGATCATCATGGGGAATCCCACAGCCACAGACATCATAAATCCCACTCGAATCATCTCCGTTACCAGATTGGATGGGAAGTTCATAAGAACATTTCCGGCAATGTTCTCCGTGAAACTGACATAACCAAAGAACCCCACCTGGTTCAGAGAAAAGGGAACAAACAGGGTTGGGGGACATGTGGAATCTTATCTGGCTGTGCGACACAATCAGCTTTCAGGTGGGTAACGGTGATGGCTGTGTCTGTGTGTGTGTGCAAGTGTTTTTCTGCTCACAGTGATGTAGAAGATGGTGACAACGTTGAGAGCTGAGCTGAAGATGGTGCTCATGCGTTTGACGGACGGCTCGTCCAGGCTATCGTAGGTTGGCAGCACCTGCCTGTGAGAGACAAGTGGGCCGACAACAAAACTGTGTGCTGTGTCACACAAAGAAACACAAGCTGCTGCATGCATGTGATGATGAGACCGCCAAAACACACAAATGTCACAGAGGGGGATGAGGAGACGTAAATGTGCTCATTCTGGTAACTTCTCCATTAATTACTGCGCGGTCATACAGAGGGCCATCCCTGCTCAGGTAATTTAATGCTAAATTTCAGTTTCAAACTTTCCCCTTCATCTATGGAGGCACGCACAGCTGTCTGCAATAAACATCCACTGCTTGCCTTTGTACAGTAAGTCTAAATTAATTATTTCAAGCAAAAACTGGTCCCAAACAACAATAGTGTAGAGGGTGATGGATGCGCCACATTAATTGTGTCTGAACATCCCATCAAATGATCACATGGATGCAACTGTTTCAAACAAACTGTTGATTTTATGTTTCAAGATTTCTACAATTAAACTACATGGCAAAACTGTGAGGGTAGAGGGGTGAAGTGTTTAGCCAATGTTGCAAATTTGCACGTGTGTGTGTGTGTATCTGGGTGACAGTAGTCAAGGTGACAGTAGCAAAGCAAACTGGTACTGGCTACAAACCTTGGTAGCTCTGTCATATACTAGAGACCAGTCCTCACAGGTGGGAGGGCACCCTCAAAGCCTTCTCCACAAAATTTACAAACTTTAAATATGCAATAGAACCTGTCTGACTTGAGATTTAATGCATATAAAACATCGCTGCCCTTTTACTCGTGCATATACTGTACACAAGAGGGAGAAATAAAGGAAAGAAAGCATCATTTTCTCCAGCACTCATTCTCTAATTTGCCTGTCACACTTTTAAACGCTCAAGTTTTATGAGCAAACACTGACCTGTGCTGTTTTTTCTGGATGCTTGTATAATTTGCAAACCAGTAAATCCTGTAGCCAAGGTTAAGTAAAACAGCTCATTGTAAGTGCTGCGCTCAGGCGTCTAATGGTCACTCGATAGTTTCAACACAACATGTAATGTGTTTTGCTGTCCTGGATGAAGGAAATATGACAGAGAAGGCCTCCGGTGATTAATGGAGTAAGTGGGAGTAAGTGCCCATCCGTGTTGCGTGGGCTTGATTGTGAGCTGGAATAATGATCAACAACTCAGCGTTGACGGCATGCTAGCAATCCGCCGAGAGAGGAACATTTCGTCCCTCAATCAAGAATCGACTGATCCTTGCCATGCAAATGTGGAGCCACTGACAACAGAGACAACCCTCAGCCCATCATAAGGGTGATATAAAGTGATGGTTTGAAAGAAAATAAACATTCATCAATGTACTAAAAAAGATGGAACGTGTCAAGGGCTTGCGAAACATAGGTGTGTCTATAAAATGACCACAGTCCAGAGTGTTGATTGGTGGTTTGGTTTGCTTGGCAGTTCCTCAGCCCAGGAGACCGCTTGCCAAATATCACTCATCACCACCAGTTACAAGGAATCACATACACTTCCTTTTTCTAACAAGCGAACAACTTTCAACAAATGTGAAATCACATCAATTTAACCTCAGGTTCAGTCTTGAGGTTACAGTCGCTCATTCCTGCCACTTACCTCAATCATTAAAAAAACAAAGAAAAAAAACCCCCCACACAAAACATCTGCTTTGTGATGATCTCACCATAACACACCCTGCATCATTTTAACTGTACACCCAAATTCTAAGAAGCCTTTGCAAGTGCCTTTTCACCCACAAACTCTAAGCAAGCAGCCGGAAGAGGGCAGGGCATGCAGCACCTGGCAGCCAAAGAGCGTTTCAGCACGTGGATGTAGTAAAACAGAGGTGACTTAGAAAAGTGCAGAAGTGAGAATAAAGTCCGTATTAAAAAGAATGAATGCGTGCAGTATTTGGCCCACAGATCTACAGTCTGTGTCACATCTACTGCAGCAAACAACAGACACCCAAGGAAAGAAAACTCCTCAAAAACAGAAGTGTGGAGACATGGAGGGAGGGTTAATGATGAAGACGAAAGCCAAATTAATTGCAAAGAGCAAATAAATATAGGCAGCCTGACTCTAGGAACGCAATCAGTCTTATAAGTTCATTTATTCAAGTCTCCACTGCGGCTTCAAGGTGTGATGCAGGTACACATGCAATAACTGCTCAGGTTCTACATGCATCAGCAAAGGACGGAGCAGTCTCCACCGCTGCAGGAGCATCCACCCCGTGACTTTGACACCAGTGTTGTCTTTTCAATTAGAGGAAATACATTTTCAGCTCAATTCGACATTTGTTTCATTACGGGGGTCCACTGTGGGGGGGGGGCTTTGCCAGGATGAGTACTTACGACTGACAGCCGAAGGCCATGCCACAGATGGGGAGACAGCGAAACACACCTTCCATGTGCACCATATTGACCTGCCCTAGCCACCAACCGCTGAGCAGCCCATGTTTGAACGAGGACAGCACCATCTGAGAGGAAGGGGGCAAGGGAGGGACCGGAGTTATGGACTGAACCAAAATGAAGACAAGATTGGAAAGACCACTGAAAGAATGATTGGTGGGAGCTATACCCAAGCTGAGAGCTAATGAACAGTTGAAAAAAGCAATAAATGAGGAGAGAAAAACATAATTAAGGAAAGCAACAGAGAAGGACTAAACTGAAGTAAAAACCTGTCATGGCAGATGTAAATAATGATGCCGACATCAAAAATTGAAAATCTTGAAACCAAAAACAACCTTACAGGTTTTTAATCAGCATGTTTCTTTCAAGGAGCTGATTAAGTCCCAAGATTAAAGATATGTTCATAATCCCACACTATCCCACACCCACTTCCACATCCAGCTGTGGGGGTTGGTGAAAGGGCAGCAAATGTGAAATGTTGCTTGTCCCATGACTACTGCCACCATAAATACACAAACACACATACACACACCCAAACCGCTCATATGGCTCAGACCAAAACCCAAAATAAAACAGGAAAAATGGGTATGACACAGGCGTAGGTGAAAGGTTAAGGTAGGTGGGAGGAGGGGCGGGGTTTAAGGAGCACAACGCTGCAGACAGAGAAGACATCAGCCTTCCTTCACTCTCCACCCCTCCTCCCTGCTGCTGCCCTTACCGTGGTGTTATTCTTGGGGGGCGGGGGGGAGCGATTTCCTTGGTTTACTTACGGGTGACAGCAGAAGGTTGTGGCGATAATGGGCACACACTGAATGACGCCTTCGAAGCGCCACAGGTGGACTCGCTCCACCCAGGAGCCCGAGATTATGCCGTAGCGCAGAGACGACAACACTATCTAGAGCATCGGCAGCAGAAACAGCGATGGGACAGAGGGGAGCCAAAAACAGGTGCAGAGAAAGAGGGGAAATGGTCAGCAGGAAGACATGAGAGAAGAGAGGTGGAACAATGAACAGAAAGGGATAAAAGGAATGAAGAAAGGAAGGAAGATACATCACTGTTAGAGGGTGTAGCGGGTCTGATTTGGGCTGGGCCTGGATCTGAAGCCAGACGCACACCACACAAAGTCTCCAGGTTAACAGCACACTATTGAACTGCGAGTGACATCACACAGAGCGACTGTAAACAGAGGTGAGGAGTCAGTGGAAGTAGAGCCACAGATCAGTAAAACACACAAGTGTGTGTGTGTGTGTGTGTGTGTGTGTGTGTGTGTGTGTGTGTGCGTGTGCGTGCGTGTGCATTTTAAGAAAAAAATTTTAAAAATCCTTCGTCAGTCACCTCTGACCACAGTTCACTCTGGTGCTTCAACTCACCTGACTGCTCAATCCTGCTTGACAACAAAAATAAACAATATTGACCAAAGGCAAAATTTCTGCTTTGTGGACAAGCCTACTGGGTACAAGCAGTTAATGAAAGATGTAATCAATCTATAACAATAATCAATCTATAGCATACCAATTTTGATGTAACCATGAAGTACTCTGAGCATTCAACAGATATAGTCAACATGCCATACTGGCGACAGTGAATAAGCTAACACAGGGATTGGATAAAGCGCCTCAATAATGAAGCAGATTGTCAGTGGCTGCCTCTCTAGATAATTTGAACTTGGATGGCTTGAGATGGGTTTTTTTTGTTTGTTTTTTTTTACTGTTTTCTCAAGATGCCATTTTTAAAAACTCCAAAGAGGTGCAGAGTAATTGTTTTCTGCACACTATTAATTAGTGTCCATTTTAAATAGAAAAGGAGCAAGGGCATATGCTGTTGTTCAAGAACTCACTGTTCTCCACGCTGCATTCAAAGAAGTTATCTTTTAATCCGGTGGAACTGCTTTACTGCTTGAAATTTCTGATGGCAAACTTTATCTATAGTCTAGTCAGGCAACCTGCAGGGTGTTAGCTGTGACTGTCAGTGCGCTCACCGTGAACATGAAGAGGGCGTAGAATATGAGAGCCATGGCAGAGAAGGACTGCAGGGATGACATCATGTTCCTCTGCAGACTCAGAGGGAGGACGATGAACAGAGACACAGCAATCAGCAGCAGCACGCGGAAACTGAAGTTCACCTTGAACAAATAATGTCATAATTCAATATTTTTAATAATATCTACAGGATCTTCAGAAGAGTAAACACTGATTCCAAACCTCTAAACCCAACATCTGCGCAAAGAAATTGGAGCCAAGATCAGCTATCACAACATAGAAGGCAATGCAGGTCCCCAGCATCAAGCCAATCATACTGCAGAGGGAGGGAAAAGAGGGATGAGGGAAGAGTGTCATTTTTGATCATCTCTGTCTTCAGAGAGAATACGGCAGGTTATGTTTTCAGTTCAAAACTTGCCTCATCTCCACCAGGGTTTTTCCTGGTTTCCCATAAGCATGGAAGGCTGCACAAAAGAGAACATCAGTCAAAAGAATATGTGGACCATCAACTGGCAGAGTCCTACATTTCAGCTCAGAATAAAAAGAAACTCCACTGTCTATAGCCGTGCACAGGAATTATTTGTACAGCCATATCCGCAAAGTAAATTACTACCATAATATAGAAGTTGAACTAAAAGTTGTTGTTGCAAACACTAATTTCATTGTGTGTTTAAACACGGCCCCTGCCAACAAGAAAGAGTGTAAACACAAACAAACAATTAAAGTCGCGTGTTTGCTCACCTAATCCTGCATAGGTCCTTCTTTTGGTGCTGCTTGCAGTGTGTACCAGAAACATACATGACTTGTGGGTCATCCATGAACAGGAAAACAACAGGAGGGTTCCCAACACAATTCCACACTGAAGAAGGACATTTTATGTAATTGTACAGGTTTCCTGAAAGCTGCAAATTTTATTGCCACACAAAACAAAAATAAAATCTTCCACAGAACCGTTTCCTCTCATTACCATTTCTTAGCTTAATCTACTTGTTTTGCCCTATGGTGGTTCACTTCAACAGAACTTTAGCAAATACTGATTAAGAAAGCCAGTGTAAAACACGTGAATAAATGGGTCGGTTAATGTGATCAGCAAAATTGAGAGTCCATTCCTGCTGTTTATCCATCATCTCTTACACCTTCCAGTCACATCAAGGCTGTGCCCTGACATAGATCACCCACCTGTTTGAAGCAGAAGGGCATGGTGAGCACGCTGACTCCGACGATGCTGTTCACCACGTTCATGATCAAACCCCAGTTCGACGCCGTCATTTTGAAGGACTTTATAACAGTTGTTCCTTCGCCGAATAAATATCAGAAAACGCGTCGTGAGTTCATGGAAGGCGATTGGTGATTTAAAGCTGTCTGACAGCTCCAGCGCGGGGACCAGGCTCCGGCTGTGTTTTCCAGACCCCCACGCAGACCTGTGACGTGGCACTCTCTGAAACTATACAAGCGTTGCTATTTTTAATTTTGCTGAAAGAAAAACACTAGTGATGCACACTTGTTGATCAGAACAGAATGGAAGCCTATATATTACTAACATTAATAGTTTTCATTGGCAAGCTAAAGTAATAGCTACTACTTACCTCACCTTTTTGTGTGACTTCCGCGTCCCCTTCCACACCCTCGTTTTTACGTAATCATAGATAATTCTGCTGGATATTAAAGGATGAAATTGTCCCAAACTGTTGTGCGTATGTGCATATGATAAGAGTAAAAAAAAAAGAAAAAAATACACAGAAAACCCGTCCGTTTCTCCCCCACGATATGTAAACGCGATCCCAGGAAGTAGTGCTGAAAGTCAGTGAGGTGGCCAAAGACAACGCGCGTCTCTGGTTTAACTCCTCTCATTAAACTAGAGTGCCACCTAGTGGTCACAATGTGAAATTGGACTAACCCTGTGTACAGCTTTTTTCTTCTTCTTTTAGGTATATAACCCATTACTGGATTTCATAAAGGTTGAAGTAGTCTTTGTTAAAAAAAAATCTATCCTTTATTTATGTATACCCCTCTAAAAGGGTATGTGATAACAACAAATATTACAACTAACAGGGTTCAACATTTCAAAACACTACCCAAAATTAGCACAACCACACACACACAATATACAGAACACCTCAGATCCTGTGCAAAATGAAACACTCTTGTAAAAACTACATACACATTTACAAAAACCACAGCATGTTACCGTATGAAACACACTTTCCATTAGGCTTAATTCTGTTTGAACCAGTTAAACACTGCTGTATTTAATTTAAAACACTTAGCAATTCTACCCCTCAGTGATTAGATTACTGTAATGAGGTAAGAGAGAAATTGCAAATCAAAAAAATATTCGTAAATCAAAACACAGAACAAGGTCAATGCTGCAGACTATTGAAAATATGATTTATTTCTCTTCATATAAAATCAGTCAGTCATGGTTCATGACATGATCAACTAGTGTTGCACAAATTTCATTTGTCAAATGTGGTCCTCATCTTCTCAGAGGATGTTCTCCTTTTACTTCAGGTCTTCCTCTTCCTCTTTCCTGACCTCTACGTCCTACTTGTCCTCCACAGATTCCCCCCTCACCCTCTCTTCTTTCTCTGACTTCTTCCATTTTGATTGAAAGCAAGTGAACTCACCTGCTGCATTTTTATAGTGTTCAAACCTGATTGTTGTCTCTACAATAAACCAATCATATGTTAACTCACCTGACGTGTGTGTTTAGCGTTTTGCAAATCACTGTGTGTATTGTTCTGCAAAAAGTATGAGTTTGACTTTGTGTTTATAGTAGTGAATATCTGGTCCAATGTTTTGTTTCTTGAGTGTGAGGTTTTGACAACTTTGTAAGACTTTTGATTTTAGTGTTTATGCAATCAAAAAAAAAAACTATCACAAATTTAGTTGGCATTAAATATAATTTAGGCCTATATATATAAAAGCACAAATTAAAATGTAACTATATATATAGCCTAGTTGTTTATTAAATATTTCATAAATAGGTTGAATACTTCTGCCACTACCAATGAACTCTTTAATGATAACAATGGGTCTTTCAATCAGTATCCAAGAATCCTGTTTTTGCAGATACCGTGGAGATTAGCTCCAGGAAAGGGAAACAGGGCAACAGAAAAAAGACAAAAATAGAAAGGCAAAATCAAGCTAGATGCAAGAGAACAGTAGTCAGCCAGAGCACCTAGAATACAGCTGGCACTGCAGCGGGGTTATTTCCGTCATCCAAAGCGCCTGCATGGTGCCCTCTGAGATACCTCTATTGTGTTGTTTGACCAGGAAAAAGAAGAAGGAGCGATGGGCTAAGAGGAGGGGGTGCTGGCCTGGGAGCTTTTCCCCCGCTGGGTGTGCTTTCCCTCAGGGATGAAGGATTTTCATAAGCAGGGGTATGCTGAGGCTTTGAGTGTGCGTATCTGTGTATGTCTGTGTATTCTTGTACTTGCTACATACTAAGTACCATTTTACTAGAGAAGTGAGGACATTTTGGCTGGTCCTCACATCTTCAAAGGCCTATTTGAGGGTTAAGACTTGCATGCATGGGTTTTCTCCGGGCACTCTGATTTCCTCCCATAGTCCAAAAAACATACTTGTTAGGTGAATTGATCATTCTAAATTGACCATAGGTGTGAGTGTGAGTGTGAGTGTGAGTGGTTGTCTGTCTTTGTGTTAGCCCTGTGTTAGGTTAGCCTTGCCAACCTATCACAGGGCTAACACAAAGACAGACAACCACCTTACCTGCCTCTCTCCCCTTGACAGCTGTGATAGGCTCCAGCAGACCCCTGCAACCCAAGTGTGGACAAAGCAGGTACAGAAGATGGATGGATGGATGGATGGATGGATGGATGGATGGATGGATGATGGATGGATGGATGGGTGGGTTAGAATTGGTTTTAGGTGACGGGTTAGGTTTAGGGGGTTAATTGGGATGATTAAAGTTAGGATAAGGGGCCAGGTAATACATGAAAGCCCTCACAAGATGGAAGTACATGGATGTGTGTGTTTGATTTGTGTGTATTACACTTTATTGTGATAAGAGTCTGAAAAATGTATACATTCTTTCAAAAAACAAAAAAATGAAACCAAATTTTTTAGGAATAAACTACTTTTCCCACCATTTCCACTCTTGTGATTTCCATTTTAATTTTTAGGCATTTTTCTTTTACTGTCATATTTTTTAATTTTGCCAATTCCTTTTAGCTCAATTCCTAATGCTGAATAATTCAAATTATCTTATTGTCCTTGTGTGTGTGTGTGTGTGTGTGTGTGTGTGTGTGTGTGTGTGTGTGTGTGTGTGTGTGTGTGTGTGTGTGTGTGTGTGTGTGTGTGTGTGTGTGTGCGTGCATATGTGTATGATCAGAGAGGTTAAGACAGGAAAACCCTGGCCATTGTGCACCAGTGACCCTTCAGAATCAATGTGACAGACTGCTTGATTGGCTGGAGGGTCCTGTCTCTCTGCACCTAATCCCTCAAGGTAGACCCTCGACCAGCCTTGCTATCTTATGTGTGTGTGTGTGTGTGTGTGTCTTTCTGCAGCTAATCCCTCAAGATAGACCAAAGGCCATGGGACGGAGTATTAGTGCAGTTACAGGGGGTCAGGCCAGTGTGTGCATGTGTGTGTATTGTAAGTGTGGGTGAGACAGAGAAAGAGTGAGGGTTTGAGTGTGTGCAGTGCTGCACAGTAGTCCAATTAGACTGGAGACAGCGTGTATTTCTGTCATGTGAGGAGGTAGTAGTTGATTTTTGGGTGGTTAGAAGGGGGCAAATTTTAGGGCAGATTTGGACGGATAACCTGGTTGGGGCAAAATTAGATGCAGGCATCTTGATTTGACCTCAGGCCTTCACTGTGACCTTAGGTCACTCTGATGGCGAGGGGCACAAAGCAGAGCAGTGACCCTGCACAGGTCAAGCATGCGGGCAACTGAATGGATGCCTTTGTGGGGGCCTGACATGCTGGCTATTTCCCATGAGTGCCAGGGGACTGTGTCTGCCTCAGAAACTGGACCGCGGTGCTGGACCAGACAAGGTGTGTGTGTGTGTGTGTGTGTGTGTGTGTGTGTGTGTGTGTGTGTGTGTGTGTGTGTGTGTGTGTGTGTGTGTGTGGATTGATTTTTGTTTATACTTCTACATGTTTGCTCTGCGATTATTGCTGACTGAAGCTCGTAGATGGCCGTAATTTTTATTTACAGATACATTATTTGGAATGTGTTAATTTGTGCATATTGGAGAGACCAGGAGTCAGCAAACTGACAGGTAACACCCTAACAACTACAGCTGATCTTTAAACTGGACTTGATAGATTACATGTGGCCTTCTTTTAAAAAAAAAAAGAAAGAAAAAAAAAAGAAACAACAACACAGTTTTCTTAATGCTCCAAAAAGTTGACACTATGGGAGCCGTGTTTTTTTTTCTGCTCATGTGTCAGAGAGAGGGATGGGGCTTGGGGTTTTCTGTACGCCTGTGGTCGTTGATTGTGTGCGTCTGTTAGCGCCTCCTTAATGAGCACATGCATGCTGCCTGCAGTCCTGTGTGTGTGTGGCCCTCTGAGAGGGAGAGAGGAGCCCTCTGCTCCACTAATCACATTTAATTATCCAGCAGCATTAGACAGCCCATGAATAGGGTTTTTAGGCAGGCCTCTCACACAGAAATTGGCTGCATCCAGCTGAACATTGCGCACCTTTGTACTGCCGGCCCGCTATATTCTATTAAGACTTTGTCATTTGACCATCAGTGGAGCACTGTGGTCCAGCACTAACAACTGGCCTAATGCTACACATTAAAAAATGGGGACATAAAGGGAACAATAGGCGTTATCCTGGCCGAACAGCTTCCCCATTAATGAAACAAATAGACCACGCATTATCCTCTGTCCACAATTGCACCGCACCTACACACACACAGATAAAGGAGTATATTCTCAAGAAAATCCTCTGCTTATCTGAGGTTTCGGAGAGACGTTTGTGGGTCTTGCTTTTGGAGCGATGAAGTGGAATTTACTTTGTTAATCTCCAGGGGGGCTCTTGCGCCGTGAAATCAATTTGGGGGCTGAGCACTTTTTAGATGACGGTCAGAAAGGAGAGAGAGAGAGAGAGAGAGAGAGAGAGAGAGAGAGAGAGAGAGATGTCATCTGTCCACCCCACCCCCCACCATTCCTTCCTTGTGAATATGTGTATGAGTTGAAGGTACGAGTGTTGTGATTAAAATTTATCATCGTGTGTTGATGCCAGAAGGATTGTGCTCTCGTTTAAGTAAACCAGTTTAGGGTCAACATGCTACAAGTCAGAGTCTTTACACCCCAAACTAAACGTCTGCCTGGGAAACTATGAAAACATTACATTTTTATTCATGTTTTTCTTCTCACAATTGCTACGACCACCAGGTGCTTTCTGCATCTGAAGAGGTTGTCTGAGCTCTTTCCTGTTTCACAGCAGTAAAGCATATAACATTTGTGTCAAAATCCAAAATTCAGAAAAATCAAAGACGCAAATCAATCAGACAGATCAACAACTAGATCAAAGCATTTGATGCTTGGTAATCAAAGGGCAAGGAGGTTTGATGTAATACAATTATGTGTTACAATTATGGAGCTAAGTTAGACCTGCCCTTCAAAACACAACCACAGCGCCAGAAGACACAACTGGGAGGAAGGAACTTTAAATGTTTCAGTTTAATTTAAGATTAATTGATATTGGTATTAATCAGTTTAATGGCCATTCATATTCATATTAATTCATTCATTCATATATTCATATTCATGATTGCATTATCCATTTCTAATGTTTGTTCTATCAAGTGTTAAGCATGCAAATTGTTGCAAATACACAACAAAATATGTTCTGTTTATCTTCAAGGTTCCTATTCCTATTCTTATTGCTAATCTATTACTCAATTTATTTGGAAACAAGAGGAATCGAGTTGTCCCTTGCATCCTTCTACAATTGATCAAGCAGTTTTTCAAGTTTGGGCAGGGCTGTGGTCACAAAAACACTCTTGACAACAATACATGTCAAACCACATACACTCCATACCTCTGGAACACACACACACACACACACACACACACACACACACACACACACACACACACACAGGGCGTGTGTGTAGTGAATGGTGTGTTTGACTGGAACAGAATGACTGTAGGGATTCATGCTGGCTTTCCTCTATTAAACTCTGCTGTAAGGCTGACTGTGTGCAGGAGTGCTGACGTCCCTGCTGACGTCCCTGCCCACCTTAGTGATCTACAACGTGTGTGTGTGTGTGTGTGTGTGTGTGTGTGTGTGTGTGTGTGTGTGTGTGTGTGTGTGTGTGTGTGTGTGTGTGTGTGTGTGTGTGTGTGTGTGCGCACGCGCTTAAACTTTTACCTTCCAGTGATGTATAGCTGCAGGAAATTATATCCACTAGATGCGTACATTTGTGTGCGTGCACGTCAAGGTTTTTGCAAGTGAGCGCGTGCTCTGGGGTGTGTAACGGCGTGCTCCACGGTTCTGGGCTGTGATGATTTTGGGGGTTTGGCACACAGAGAGAGGGAATTCCTCCAGATTTGGACCGAGACAGAGGAGCGCCTTACTGGTGTGTGATAATTTAAAATCCAAGTGGGCTGCAGCTGAAGGGGACCCAGTAAGTGGTGGAAATGGGACGGGCCATATATCTCCCAGTAATTGACGGTGCTGGGGAGGGTTCAGAGCCAGGAGAGATGGTGTTATCCCAGGTTCTCTCCACGCTCTTCCACTGGTCCTTTGAGCATGTCTGTGGCTTCTCGGCCAGAAAACAGTCCTTTCATTGGGAAGGCTGCTGTCTGCGGCCCCTGGTGCCAGCAGCATCATTAGGACTTCAGGAGTGGCACTTATCACATGGACTGCTGGCTCCCCACTTAACAAATATACAGATCATTCCTGTTTGTTTAGATGCTCTGTTGACTTTCTTTTACTTGATAAAGACTGAATAGAAGCGCTGTCTGTTTGGATCCAGCACAGGCCGAAGAGCCGTCAGAAGTAGTTTTTGGTTTTTTTTGGCTCTCAACAGTAATCAGGATTAACGCTGCAGCGACCTGACGAGAGGCAGAAATCCAGGAGTCTAGGTGGGACCGTTGGTGATATTACAATGCATACAGTGTAAATGTAGCCGACAGTCCCGCTGCTATTAATATCCAGAGTCGGGAAGTCAATGGCGCTCAGAAGATTCTCACTCATGTTCACGTTTTCAGCGAGCACAGCGAAGATGACGCTTCAAATTAGCGACGTCGAAGCAGGAGACGCAGGCCTCGACGTCCCAGGCAAACTGTTGATGCTGGTGATGTGCAGCTGCTTGCTCCGGTTAATTACTCATCTCCCTCACTACCGAATGTGGTGTGTGTGTGTGTGTGTGTGTGTGTGTGTAGGTGTGTGTGTGTGTGTGTTCATGCAAACACAGCAGAATCAGACAGATATGCAGGAAAGATCTCCTTGGTCCTGGTGAGGCCCAGACTTGTATCCCGTCAGTGCAGACGAGTGGCCAACTCACACCAACACTCACCTCCAGCCGCACTGGTGGAGACAGTTTCACACATCACTTCAGCATTTCTGATTATGTTGCCTGAATGTAACATTAGGTCTCTCTTATCCAGTCATTTATACATTCCTCGCATTTCTTTTTTTTCTTGAAGGATATACTAGCCTCCTTCAGTCTGTTTTCATATACCTTCCCCACCTCTTCTTGTTCTCCCTCTTTCTTTCTTCTGTTCTCATCGAAATTCAGCTGTGTAATTCCCTCTCCGAGGACACCATTGATCTCTCCCCTTCCTCCGTGTTTGAGGAAGACAGCGGAAAGAGGGATGGCTGGACAGAGACAGAGAGGGAGAGAGGAACAGGAAGCAGGAAGAGAAAGGGTGAAAGGGGTAAAAAAAAAATTAGGGCTTGGGGGTGAGTGAGACCCCTCTATAGTGGCTTGAGAAGAATAGACACGGGCTTTCCTCGTGATCACATCTTTCTGAAGCACAGAGAGACAAAAGAGCAGCTATTTGCTGCAGCTCGCACATAATGGCCACTTTAATTTACTTTCTTCCATTTAGCGCCAGCCAAAGACCCTTCAGTATGTGGGCCAAAAACAAGAACCGAGGTGTTTCGTACAAAAGCCCCCTCCTCTATATGCATGTGCTATTTATTTATTTGTTCAGATCAAACTCTGAGCC
>BJFM01000721.1:74165-84424 GCA_016586285.1 Arothron firmamentum | reverse complement strand
ATATATACAGTGTGTCCCTTATCTCTGTCTTGCATTCTCAGCATTAAATTTAGAAATGTGTTAGAACGTACAGGTGGTTTTAATCAATTTAGCGCGTAGTTGTAAAGCAGGGGTATTGATCAGCATCAATTCGTTAAGACAAGAAGGAATCCCAGTAATAGAATCAGTCACCATGAGCTGGCCAGCTATTTAGGTCCTATCCTCCAGGAGAGTTAAATATACACTCACCTAATGCCTCTCAAGCCCTGAACAGCCCACAAACATCAACGATCCAGCCTGCTGATTCAGAGCTTCTGTTCACCTTCTGTGTTCTTTTACATGTCAATGTTTTAATTCCTCTCAAAATATTTTAAAAACTGAGTTTAACTCTGCAGCCATGTGGGCTGCAGCTATACGGTTCAGTCACATGCTTGAAGTCATTCATTTTAAATGACAAATTAAAGATATGTTTAGTTATGGATTATTATCACTAGAGCTGGAGACATGTCTCTGTCAGGAGTCAGTCAGGAGAGCAATGGCCTCTAGGAGGGTTGTCATTCATAATTTCACCTTTCTCCATCTCCAGCTGCAGCTCCTGCACCAGCCCCTGCACCAACCCCTGCATCAGCTCCTGCACCAGCTCCTGCACCAGCTCCTGCACCAGCTCCTGCACCAGCTCCTGCACCAACCCCTGCATCAGCTCCTGCACCAGCTCCTGCACCAGCTCCTGCACCAACCCCTGCAGCAGCTCCAGCTAACCCTGCTCCAGATGGACCTGCAGGGTAAGTCTTCTGCTTCAACCACTTCATTAAAGGTCTCAGTAATCAGCCTACCACACACAGGGTGTATATTTATAGAATTTATCACATTTGTTACAGAGTGGATTGGGTGAATTTATCACTAAGTACCCTGACTGTAGTTCACTAAAACCCACGTTTGCCAAGATGCTTGCACCTGAATCCAGTATCACATTAATCACTGAGTGAAGGCTAATTAATCAGCCTCAGTGAGGAGATGGCAGAGAGAGAGAGCGCTCTCAGAGATGAGTGCAGCTTGTGAGATCTTCATTGTATGGCACACTAGGCGTATTACCAACGTGAAAGTGGATTAAAAGCTTTTCAGCTTTTAAATTTTAAGAAGCTCACCGAGGTCGCTTCTGGCCCAGCAATTAATCAGCAAGTACAGAGAGATTGTGTTGATCCTCCCAATTTTAAGCACATATGTACTTTGCTGCTGCTGTAAATGTAGAATAAAAAGAGTTGTGATGGCTGCTCCTCTGGTGACTTCATGAGGAACTGTGGATGAGATGTTTGGATATTTGCTTCTATGTCAGGAGGAACGGTTTAGTGTGGACAGGTCAGAGGTGATGCTGCACTGACGGCACCTTCTGGAAATGCATTTTCATTTCTTTGATCATACTGATTAATTTAAAGTTAAAATAATTGCATTTGTGCTGGTCAACAATCAGGATTTGAAACTATGTCAATGTTCATGCTGTTAAATGTGCATCATCCACCAAATTAAATAATTAAGCAGAAGCAGAAGTAGACACAAAAGAGTCCTTTCCATGGTCCACGTGTTCTACTTCTCTTTGTCCACTAGAGGGAGACATATACGCACGAACAGGCTCCAATTGTCTCAGTTTTAACAGCTTTTTCTGGTGTCTGTGTGATATTACAAATAAGTTTTAGGCCAGCCGTGTCTGCAGTGAGGTTTGTGTCTAGTCTCATGAGGGGATAAAGTTTCTTTCAGTCTCTCTCATTTCTCAATATTTGTTTGAATTCAGTTCAGAACTTAATTGAGTTCAGTTTAAATTCACTCTGATTTTTTTTGACAAATGTAAGCTTTTCTTCACTTGCTTACTTTTTTGCAACACTGTCTGTTGAGCTTTACAGCAAATGTCAGCATTTCATCTAAGAAATTTTCTACTGTGTCTGATGTGAGCTCCACAGCCTGGAGTTATTTCATCAGTCATATCTATCCCATTGCAATTCACCTTAAGTCCCGGAAAGTGTCTCGGTGAAGGTCTTTGTGCTTCATCTCTCCGGTATTTCTCATCTTCAGAGGAGAAGAAGCGGCCCCTCCTCCGCCCATCGTCGTCAACAGATACTCGGACGAGCAGCTCAGAACCATCATCAAACGGATGAGAGAGAGGCTGCAGATCTGCAAGGACAAAGTAGGTGATCAGTATGCTTCGTCCCCGGAGATCAGCCCCCCTGTCAGTGAGTATAAACACAAACATCTCCACCCTGATTGCACCCAAAAACTCCACATTTTGGATTTAATGGTTGTGGTTGTTGTCGTTGATCTTTTAGCACCTCTGCTACCCAAAGACGTCTACACAACTGTGATAGAGGAGAGAAAGAGGCAGGCAGAGGAGGAGAGGATCCAAAAGGAGGAGGCTGAGAAGAAGAAGAAAGAGGAGCAGGAGAAGAAGAAGAAGGAGGCCGAGCAGAAGAAGAAGGAGCAGGAGGAGGAGAAAAAGAAAGCAGAAAGTCAAGACGCACAGAAGGAGAAGAAGAGCTTGAAGACGAAGCTGACCGAAGTTTACTGGTCAGCGGTGGATGCCGTGCTGGAGCCAGTGGAAAACGCGATGGACAAGGTGCTGGGGGTCACCATGGACCCTTTTACTGACCGTCGCTACATCGCCTGGCTCAGCGTGGTGACGCTGGCCTTCAACTACAACACCTGGTTCATCACCGCCCGCCTCTGCTTCCCCTACCACACCGAGAGCACCATCCCTTTGTGGTTGAGCCTGGACGTGCTCGCTGACCTCATCTACCTCACCGACTCCGTCGTCTTCCAGCCCCGCAAACAGTTTGTCAAAGCAGGAGACATCATCGTAAGTCCTGCCCTGAGCCGTCCACACCGGCTGATGGGTCCAGGAGCTATCATCACAGATCTGTTGTCTTCTCCTTTCAGACAGACAGAGTCATGTCAAAGAAGAATTACAGAGAATCGGAGCGATTCAAGGTGGTTTGTCTGAAGTTTGGATTCCACAGACAGACCATGTGGACAACTGCTGCTCCTCAGCTCACACATCTGTCTGTCCCTCCACAGCTGGACATGGTTGCTCTCCTGCCCTTTGACCTGCTGTACTTCCAGTTTGGATTCAAGTCCATTTTCAGAGCCAATCGTCTGCTGAAGGTGATTGCAAGCTCGTGTTGCCTTTGGCCGATGGCTGGAAGGTTAGCTCAACACCACGTTCATTCTCGTTTTCAAGGCCGATACCTTCTTTGAATTCAGTGATCGTCTAGAGAGCATCATGGCCAAGGCATACATCTGGAGGTAAATACCTTGTGACAACCGTTACCAGTATGATGCAGCTCTTAAAAATAGCATTTATAGTAGCCACAGATTCTAATACAGATCAAGACAGTTGAGTTCTTCCTCTTCCAGAGTCATTCGGACCATCGGCTATCTTCTCTTCATGCTCCACCTCAACGCCTGCCTGTACTACGTAGCATCAGACTACCAGGGCATCGGACGAACCAAATGGGTCTATTCTGGTAACGGGAGTGCGTAAGTGCAGCACTTTTCATTTCCGCTGCTGCCAGGCCCCAAAATCATCACATTTCTGCAGATAATGTGCAATTACTGACGTGTTGAAGGTGGAATGACAGAGTTCAACAGTTGCCATGGATACAGTAACCAGGCCCAGGCAGTGATAACAGATGAGTTTAGTTACCAGTTCCAGGTTTGTCAAGAGACGTGAACTTTGTGTTAATAATAATAATCTAATAATAATCATCTGTCCAGGTTTGTTGTTTTGGGGAGAAAACAGAAATCTGACAGCTCCAAACAATTCTGGTGCATAAATCTATATATCGATTTATGAAAGCAGATCATGCATCTGCAGAGAATCTTGTTCTCCCTCAGATTCTATCAACTCCCACCAAAATTTTTTAAAAGGACATACATTTGTCGAACGGGTGCCAGAAGTGAGGGGCGCGGGGCTGAAAGAGGCGGGAGAGTGTGCAGAGGTGCTCCCACACTGAAAGCCTGTTGTATGTCCGTCTCTGCCGCCGCTGCAGTTATCTCAGCTGCTTCTTCTATGCGGAGAAATCCCTGCTGATGATCGCTGAGTTGCCCATGCCGGACTCCATGTTCGGACAGATCTTTCAGATGTGCAACTACCTTTTTGGGGCATTCTCAATGTCCATCATTCTCAGCCAGGTAGTTTATTTGTAATTTATCTTGATTTTGGAATATTTGAAGTGTCACTGCAACCTTTTGCTCTTTTGCTATTGTAGCCTTTCCCCCATATTTTGAATACAATTTGCAGCAATTCCAGTGGAATATCCTCCACACTCTAAGCCACAAAACCAGGCCTTCGAACATTCCTGCTTGCAAACATCAGCGTCACAGCGATGCTCAGGGTCTCTGTGGAAAAGCTGGACAGTTGTAATTTTTGCATGGTCCCTCTAACACCCCCACCCTCTTCACAGGTACCTGCACTGTTACTACTTTGCTGTCCGCAGTCTGATCAACATCGGGGGTCTTAACGAGCCCCATACCGTCTTTGAGATTACCTTTCAGATGACTAATTTTTTCGTGGGCGTCTTTGTGTTCTCCAGTTTGATTGGACAGGTAACGACAGCACGACTCGCTCTGATAGAGATTAGATCAGCTTGTTCCACTGGTTTAGAGTAGTGGTTAGCTGGTTAAAGCCCGTCATGGTAGAAGCGAACCCGCCCTCAGTCGTCGTAGCTTCGCTCCAGTTGTCTCTCAACAAGAGTAGAAAACCAATTTAACCACATCCCTGACGGAGGCTGCGGTTGTTTGTTAATGGGGCCTGTTGTCTCGCCTCAGATGAGGGACGTCATTGGTGCAGCCACAGCAGGACAGGCCTACTTCAGATCCAACATGGACAACACCGTCGCCTACATGGTGACCAACCACATCCCCAGTATGGTGCAGAACAGAGTCCGTACCTGGTACACGTACACCTGGGACGCCCAGGGCATGCTGGGTCAGTTACACGGTCGCTATGACGGATTCTGAAGAGTAGAATAAAGATTCTAAACATATCTGGATGTTTTCAGATGAGTCGGAGCTGCTGGATAAGATGCCTCTGGTGATGAGGACCGCCATCGCCGTGGACATCAACCTGGCCACCTTCCAGAAGATCGATCTGTTCAAGGTAGCTCATCAGGGCCTCAGACGCACACCAGCAGTCCCAGTGCAGCTCAGGCTCACATACGTGCGCTTCCCACAGGGCTGTGACCAGCAGATGCTGGTGGACATGTTACTGAGGCTCAAGTCCATCGTCTATTTACCAGGAGACTTTGTGGTGAAGAAAGTGAGTCACATCATCAGTGTTCTTCATCACAACCAGATTTTTTTTACACTGGTTTTGTGACACTGGTGATAACTTTTAAATGCACAAAACCACATCTACATGGAGGTGTTTGTTGTTTTCGGACTGCCTGCAGGGCGACATCGGCAAAGAGATGTACATCATCAAGAGTGGAGCGGTGCAGGTGGTGGGAGGACCTGACAACAGCATCGTGTTCGTCACTCTGAAGGCGGGCTGCGTCTTCGGAGAAATCAGGTGTGCGTTTGTCTGGCCGAGTGTGGAAGGCAGAACACCTTCAGTGATTCTCCTCTCTCTCCTCAGTCTGTTGCAGTCATCCAAAGATGGAGGGAACCGGCGCACAGCTAATGTCAAAGCATATGGCTTTGCTAACCTGTTTGTCCTGGAGAAGAAAGACCTGTTTGACATTCTGGTCCATTATCCAGAGTCCCAGAAGGTTCTGGCCCGGAAGGGAAGGTGAGAGAGGTGTACAGTTAGTGCAAAAAGAAAATATTGGTGTTATTCACAGTAGAACTCCAAAAAATCATAACAAATGCACATTTGTCACTCATTGTTAAAGTACATGACTTGATAAAGTGTAGCTGGCTCAGCTTAGCTGTTGTAAATACATTTTAGGTTTAATACGTTTCTGCAGCATTACTCCTTTTTCATGATTCCACAATTCTGCTAAACACAGCTGAATTTAAAGCTAACATTATTCTACTTCGGCTTCATCTAATTCTGCTACGTGTTGAATTTATGAGAATAAGTGTGAGAGTTTCAGCCACCTGCTGCACCTGTGTACAGGTGATTTAGGTGTGACTCTGCTCATGTCTCTGTAGGAAACTGATGAAGGCCAAAGGTCCAGCAGCAGCGAAAGTGGAGGAGGAGAGGAAAAAGGGACTTGCTCTGTTTGGACCAAAGCCACCTACACCCAAACTGCTGCGTGCTGTTGGTGGAAACATCAACAAAACCCTAATCAACAAAATGAAGGTAACAACGCTTATATTTCTGCCACCGTGTGGTCATGTACTGTAACTGCAGCGACTCATCACAGCCTTCCTTTCTTTCCCTAGTCTGCTGCTGGAGGCCAATGAAGACCGTAAATTCTATTTAATCTTCATATATTACTCCTTTTTGGAGTCATTGTAAAGTTTATTTTTAACCGCTTGTGTTTCTTTTGTACTTTGTATATTTTTGGTCATTCTTTTCCCAATAATGCTTGTTTTTGTGTGTTGAAGATCACTCTGTCCTGTGAGATGTAGCCACCAGAAAACACACAACATTGATGTTTAAATGCATCATGACTTTGTCTGTGAAGTGTAACCACAAATTCGCTTGCTGTTTGTCTGATTACATACCATATTCTAAATATTAAGTTGAATAAAAGCCTAACAGAGATTATCTACCATGAAAATGTTGAATTTCAGAGTGATAATTAACCTGATCTCTCTCTCTTGATATTAGTAAATCAATTTTCTGCTGTCTTTGTTAGCGGTGCTCCTGTTCTCATTTGAGCTGTATGAACAGTACGAGTCGATGTGCAGGGAGACACAGAGAGGTGCTGACTAATCCTGTTAGCCACACAGGAACAAGAGTTTTAAGGGTTAAGTCACTAAGTGGACCTTAAATAACTCCATCAGTCTAATTCAGGCACCTTTATCACATACAAGACAACAGTGGTATGTTATCTGGTTAATTATTGGAAATTTCCTCTGTTTATTTTCAAATAAACCAGTAAAAACTCTGTTGTGTTACAATAAATTTAACTAATCATCTGTGTGTTGGCTAAGAATGCTATTAAGTGAGTTTTAAATTCAGCTTTCTGGTTCAAGGATGTAAATAAAAGACAGTGTCCAGCAGACGAGCTGTGAGTGGCCCCTGCTCCAGGTCATCTGCGGAGGACGTGATTAGCGGCAGATCTGGCTGCAGCAGGCAGGGGAGTGCCCGCAAGGAATTAATGCTTCGACACAATTAAACTGCCTCAATCTGCTGTGAGAGCAGTGCTGCTCAAGATCCTGACAAGGACTCAGTTCAGACCATTTGAGGCCCGGTTTCGGAAGGGTCGTCTAGTGGCGGACCCTGCCGTGACACCCCCCGAGCAGCACAATGTTCAGCAGGTTAAAGAGGCTGCTTGGGGCTCCTGAGCCTCCCCCGCCTCCACCGTCAAAGGTAAGACCTCTTTTAAAATTCTTAGCAAAGCCATTTCATCACTTTAAACCTCCGATACTCCCAGTGTGTCGATGTTGACACGCTGGGTGTCTCAGGGTTCCAGGGAGGGGTGGACGGTTGCTGGGTCTGCAGATGGTTTTCCAGGAAAAGAAAGTTGGACACTGTTGATCAGGACTATCATGCCAGTGTGACAGTGTGGGGTACTTACAGAAGGAACCCCCCCCTGAAACCAAGGGGGAGAAGCCACAGCCAAGCAAGGAGGAAGAGAAGAAAGAAGAGGAGCTGAAGAAAAAGGAGCACGATGACGCAGGCAAAGAAAAGCCTAAAGAAGAGGTGAAGAAAGACGAGCCAAAACCCGGTAATTCAACCCTTTGATGCATGTTAACATGACACATCACCTTGTGTCAGTTCAACACGTTGGCAGAGGATTATTTTGGTCCGTGAACCTTCTGGGAATCAGCAGGAATCCTACTGGGAGATCCTCCTGGATGCGTCTGGCTCGAGCACGGAGGAAGGTTCTGTGCCATCTCAAGCTGCGACGTTTTGGGATTTTTGTTTTGCATTCTTAAATGCGAGGAACAGCACGTTTGCCACTATTTTAACCGTCGCGTGTTCACTTCTACAGTACCGGCTCCTGCGGCACCGACTCCTGCGGCACCGACTCCAGCGGCACCAGCTCCTGCCAATCCAGAGGGGGCTGATGGGTAAGGGAAACGTCTAAGCTTCTCTCCAGACGTGTCTGCCTGTATCCAGAGGTGGTCCGTATTGGGGTAGAACCATCTCAACGTTTCTGCAGTGATTAGCTGCCACAGGAATCTTTTTCTGGGAGCACCTTGACCCTGGAGCTTGAACTTGTGTCTGGAATCACTGTTCTGTTCGCCGTAAACACACGGCTGTAACCGCGGCCGTTTGTTGTGTTCCAGCTACAGACCTGCTATCAGGCTGCTCTGACCGGAACTGTGCCAGATCTCTGATCTAAAATCTCAAATATCTCTACATTTTGCTCACTTTTAAAGGCGTTTTAGAAATAACTAATCAAACAAAGCAAACACATGTGTGGTGTCAACATGTTCTGGTCATCTAGACGCTTAGGGTTAGGGGTGGTTGTTTCTCCATCCCACCATAGTCTACCTATCCTCTCTGTCCCAGTATAACCTCACACAGATAGAAGTACAAAGGTGTGTGCTTTCTCCTGGCAAACTGGGGATATTTGGGCTGATAATCACAACTTCAAAGGCCTAAGATGTGGTTTTAATGTTGTGGTTAGGATTGGGTTTAGGTTAGGCTCGGGGTCAGGGGGTTAGTTGTGATGGTTAAGGTAAAGAGCTGGGTAATGTATTATGTCTATGGAGGTCCTCACAAAGATAGGACAAAGATGTGTGCGTCTCTGTGTGAGATTCCCCGTCTGAGAGTCCTAAAGCAGATTAGGAGATCAGTGATCAGAGAACATGTGCTGCCTTTGATCTGGTTTGTCACAAACAAGCAGACGCTGCGTAAAAGTGAAAACCGGACTTTTAAGCTTCCTGTTTCAGCAGATTAACAGATGCTACTGACATTTTCCACCGTATAATGAATTCCTCCGACTGTCCCGTCACCCTTTTCATCAGTGAGGAATCCTCTCCTGTTCCACCGCCCGTGGTCTACTCCCGTTCCGCAGATGACGCGCTCCGAAATTTGGCCAAGAGGTTGAAGGAACGCACGGAGACCCTGAAAGAGAAAGCGGCAGACCCCTACGCCACCTCCCCGGAGATCAGCCCGCCTGTCAGTAAGTAGGGTTACCAGGGCAACCGAGGAGGTCGCACACATCTAACTGACCCGCACGCTCCCCTTCAGCACCGCTCCTGAGGAAGGACGATTACATCAGGAGGAAAGAAGAGGAGCGAATAGCCAAAGAGGAGGCGGAGAAGAAGAAGGCGGAGGAGGCAGCCAGGAAGGCGGAGGAGAAGAAGAAAAAGGATGAGGAGAAACGACTGGAGGCTGAGAAAAAGGCAGAGGAGGAGCGGCTGGCGGAGGAGGCCATTAGGAAGGCCAAGATCCTTGACATCAGCTTCTCCTGTTTCGATGTGCTTCTCAGCCCCGTTGAGAAAGTGATGGATGGATTCCTGGGCGTGACCATAGATCCTTTAGGTGAGGCCCTCTCTGGGAAGACTGAGGGATGAACAACAGCAGGAAACATCTTCACCTCTGTTGCTGCAGATCGCCGCTACATCGCCTGGTTGTCTTTGGTAGCGCTGGCTTACAACTACAATATCTGGTTCTGCACGGCACGGCTGGCCTTCCCGTACCACAACCCCACCGCCAACGTGTACTGGGTCATCTGTGATGTCATCAGCGACGTCGTCAACGTCATCGACATCTGCATTTGGCAGCCGCGGCTGCAGTTTGTGAAAGGAGGAGACATTATCGTGAGTCCGGCGGCAGACGTGGGGCAGCGTTCTCCACTTTGTCAGCATCGATGTTGTGTGTGTTTCTCCGAGAACCTGGGCACTGACGCCGATCTTTCTGTCATCCGCAGATGGACAATGTTCTGACCAAAGTGCATTACCGCAAGTCCCCGAGATTCAAGGTCAGAGGTGAAAGATATGTGATCATTTGACCTCTAACCTGCGACTTGAGCTCCCTTTTGTAGGAACAAACCCAACATGGGCAGCTTTGTCACAGACACGCTGACTGCAACAATGTGTGGATGCTTTTTAAACTAAACACCACCTTGGCACCACAGGAGCAACCACGTCGCTGGAGCTACGGCCACTGTCGGTCCCTCGGCATTCCTCCAAATCCGGTGGGATTCACGGAGTGTTTTGAACTTGCA
>BJFM01000721.1:28733-74155 GCA_016586285.1 Arothron firmamentum | reverse complement strand
CGTCATCTTTTGGATCACAGCTGTTGCAGAGTGAAAGTCTGACAGATGCGTGTTATGAGGCGCGAACCAGGCTGTAGCCCTGAGGCTAAGGCTGCTCTGAATAAGTGGTGGTTCAGAGATGGAGGGATTCTAATGAGGTCTTTTTGCTGATTGCCTCTGTTCTTTATTTCTGTTCCATGTGTCTGGAGCCCAGCTCACAGTGGATGGTTAGACTTTGGTAAAAAAAAACAAAAAAAAAACGCCGTTTCATGTTCACAACTGTCCCATTTCAAATGGGAATTATTGAAAAAAGCTCTCACCAATCACAACAACTGACATTTCTGTATTTGTTCTGGATGTCTGTGGACAGATCGATGTTTTTAGCATCCTCCCGTTTGACCTCCTCTGTTTGAGCTTTGAATTCTCCTCCGTCTACAGACTCAACCGCATCGTCCGGGTAAGCACTGGCTGCCCCACACCCACGCACGAGATACATGTGGAAATACTTCCCAACATCCCCCTTGTCTGTTCCAGATTGAGTCGTTCTTTGAGTTCAGCGACCGGCTGGAGAACATCATGGCTAAAGCCTACATCTGGAGGTATTCTGTCCGTCGCCTGAAGATTGAAATAAACACACACGTCTAGATCTAGTTTGTCACCCTGGTGTGTGTCCTGCCTGCAGGGTGGCTCGTACGACAGGATACCTGCTCTTCATGCTCCATCTCAACGCCTGCGCTTATTTCGTGGCCTCTGAACATCAGGGGCTTGCGACCACGACCTGGGTGTATGACGGCCAAGGCACGGCGTACGCACCGTTTTTGTGTCTCCATTCTTGTGGCGTATGCACATTAATCAATTATCCGTGGGATGAGCGTGCAGATTTAACCTCTCTAACATATTGGGCGTTGGTCCACAGGTACCTGCGCTGTTACTACTTTGCCGTCCGCAGTCTGATCAACATCGGGGGTCTCCCTGAGCCCACAACCACCTTTGAGATCACCTTTCAGATGTCCAACTTTTTCATCGGTGTCTTTGTCTTCTCCAGCTTGATTGGGCAGGTCGGTACGGAGTTCTAAAGGTTGGAATTGTGCTTCACACCGTTTCAGCCTCCCTGTTTCCTGTCAGATGAGGGACGTCATAGGAGCGGCCACGGCGGGTCAGGCTTACTTCCGGGCATCCATGGACGGCTGTGTTGCCTACATGAACACCAACAGGATCCCCAGGGTGGTCCAGAACAGAGTGAAGACATGGTACAACTACACCTGGTCTGCTCAAGGCATGCTGGGTAAGTCAGGAAACGTCCAACCCAGTGTTGGCAGGTGACCGATTGTCTGCTGCCCCCTGATCAGACGAGTCGGAGCTGCTGGATAAGATGCCTCTGGTGATGAGGACCGCCATCGCCGTGGACATCAACCTGGCCACCTTCCAGAAGATCGATCTGTTCAAGGTAGCTCTTCAGGGCCTCAGACTCACGCCAGCAGTCCCAGTGCAGCTCAGGCTCACATACGTGCGCTTCCCACAGGGCTGTGACCAGCAGATGCTGGTGGACATGTTACTGAGGCTCAAGTCCATCGTCTATTTACCAGGAGACTTTGTGGTGAAGAAAGTGAGTCACATCATCAGCGTTCTTCATCACAACCAGATTTTTTTTTTAAGACTGGTTTTGTGACACTGGTGATAACTTTTAAATGCACAAAACCACATCTACATGGAGGTGTTTGTTGTTTTCGGACTGCCTGCAGGGGGACATCGGCAAAGAGATGTACGTCATCAAGAGTGGAGCGGTGCAGGTGGTGGGAGGACCTGACAACAGCATCGTGTTCGTCACTCTGAAGGCGGGCTGCGTCTTCGGAGAAATCAGGTGTGTGTTCTGAGATGATTGTAGCTTTGAACTAAGCCCACTTGTAGCTAAGATCCTGGAATGTGGACACGTGTTCTGTTGTCCGTCGGCTTCATTACAGCTTGCTGCAGTCTGCCAAAGATGGAGGGAACCGGCGCACAGCTAATGTCAAAGCCCACGGCTTTGCTAACCTGTTTGTCCTGGAGAAGAAAGACCTGTTTGACATTCTGGTCCACTATCCAGAGTCCCAGAAGGTTCTGGCCCGGAAGGGAAGGTGAGTCCGTTTCAGTGCTTGAACAACAACACCTGTTTTCAGGGTGTAAAAGTGTGTGTGTGTGTGTGTGTGTGTGTGTGTGTGTGTGTGTGTGTGTGTGTGTGTGTGTGTGTGTGTGTGTAGGAAACTGACCAAGGGAAAGGCTCCAGCTAATGCAAAGAAAGATGATAAGCCCAAAGGTGCAGTGCTGTTTGAAGTAAAACCACCAACACCAAAGTTGTTGAAGATATTTGGAACACTTAAAAAAAAATGAAGGTAGGTTTTTCTGTTGTTTTGTTTTGTTTTTTTTACACCCCACTGAGATAGTTATATGAATAAATATTCAAGCTACATCAGGTTTGTCACAAATTATCATTGACAGGAAATAAAAAAAACATGCATTTTGTCTTTTGTTTACAGAAAAGTGAAGAAGAGCAGAAATGCTTCCCTGAGCTGCTACACCTGTCATCTTCTATGTTTCACTGCTTATTACCTAAAATCTTAAAAACCTTCACCACCAGTCTGGGAAACGGGACACCTGCAACAAAGTGTTGGAATATTTTAGACTTTAGGAACAGAAATGTCAGAGGCTGTGGCCACACGTGTTGCTCGTTTTTGGGTTTGTTTTTTTTTCCTGTCAGTCATGAACTGAATTTTGATGGACTGTGATTCAAGCTTGGCGGGACGAGTGTCAGCAGCTGAGAGACAACAGAAGGACACCTTTTACTTTGCAGGGCTGTTTTAT
Organism: Arothron firmamentum; assembly: GCA_016586285.1. Lineage (NCBI taxonomy): Eukaryota > Metazoa > Chordata > Actinopteri > Tetraodontiformes > Tetraodontidae > Arothron > Arothron firmamentum. The sequence continues at coordinate 71,338 of BJFM01000721.1, read as the reverse complement.
ATGGACAACACCTGAGCAGCCTGGTGAATAAGCAGATCTTTTCTCCTAATAAAATTCCCACGCCTGTAGAAACATAATGCTGATTTCCAAAAGAATCTCGTGATACATCAGAGAACACAAAAGTGAAACTCACACATAGATCTGCTATTGGATGTTTTCTCTCAATATGCAGATGGGTTGGTAGTAGCCTAAACATCATCACATCCTCCAGCTGAAACTGTTCAGTTGGCCAGTACAGTCCAGAATAGTCTCACACTCACACACACACACACACACACACACACACACAAACACAGAGCTGGTGATGGTGCAGAGTTTAACTGTGCAGCCTCCAGAAGATGGTCTGTCTATCATCTCCACCTGTGATCACGGTGGTGCACAGTTCACTCATCCAAATGGCTGTAACAGCACCTGCATCGACACGCCGCTCATTAGGGCCTGAGCGGACATCTGCAGAGGGAGAAGGTGAGCCGTACCTGAGTGTGCAGGGATCCTCCGGGTGATGGTGTTGCTGAGCAGATCCCACACTAAGAGGTCACCTGACTGTCCCCCACACAGCACAGAGCTGCCGTCCCAGCAGAAACACCTGCACGCACACGGGCACTTCTCAGCAGGTGCTAAACAGCAACGACGTGTGCAGATCTGCTCCGTGTGCACCTCACCTCTGCTCCTCCTCAGCCTTCACTGATGACATCACCATTCCAGTCTGGACGTCGGTCACCTTCATGCAGGAGTCGGCTCCCACGCTGAGAACGTGTCGACTGTCTGAGGTCGTCAAAAAGCAAAGGCGGGATTCAGGTTATCTGCCGCAGTTTGTGCTTCACCTTGTCAAATTCAGCTTTGAGTTACTCCAGCAAAGATGCAGGTTTGACACCGGAAACACCTTCCGTCATTTAACTGGACTGCAAGGACAAACGCAGCGACGGCAGACATGTCTGACTTTGAGGGTAAACCACGCGGACAGACGCGCAGCATGTTTGAAGCTCTACGGAAGGCGGGATCAGAGAGAGTTGTACCTGGACTGAAGGCCACGTGGTGGACGGTCCCACTGTGGCAGTGGACCTGCTGCAGTGAGGTGTAGCTGCCGGTGTCCCAGATGGTGACGGTCCCGTCTTTACAGCCAGAAACCAGCAGGGTCCCTGCTGCGTTCAGGCTCACAGTGTTGACCTGGAGGACGCAGGAGCAAAACCGGCGGTCTTAACGTGACGAAGAAACGAGACAACCTCACTTTGTCGGCGGTAAAGATCTGCCTCCGCTCACCCCAGAATCGTGTTCCAACTCAGCCAGTAACTCAAACTGGGATCTTTTGTGACTGGAGGAGTTAATGGAAGGACAATGCCAGACCTGTCAAACACAGACGTCAACAACAGCCTGAGCCTCCGCGTCCCTGCCACCCCGAGCCGTTCCGACCTTGACAGTAGAGTCCCAGGAGGCCGAGTACAGCCGCTCCTCAAACCAGCACATCTGACTGACGGCGTCGTCGTGACCCATCAGGGTGTCCTGCCGTCTGCCGTACGGGACGGAGTAGAAATAACTGAGGGGACAGAGACACGCGGCTCACAAACGTGTCTGAGGACCAAGTCCAAAGTCGCTGTCCCACTTACATGTTGTTGTCCCACGAAGAGCACGCCACAGTTTTACCGTCCGCCAGCATCAAACATGACGACAGCGCCTGACGATGTCGTTCAGAGAGGGTTAGACGTGAGGAAGACAGGCAGAAACGGGACATGTTGCAGCTGTGTACCATGTTAGAGAAGGAGATGCTTCTCTGGAAGTCCTTCATTTCTCTGGAAAACATTTTCAGGGTCGAGTCTGGAACAAAGATTCATTTTCCAAGGTTCAAAACTCAAGTTCCGCTGTCCATCTCCCTGTTTCTGACCAGAATCTTAAACATGGCAGTTTTACTGTGGTGACATCATTAACGGCCATTGACAAACATCATGCTGCAAACATCTTATGCTCTGTTCCAAATAACCATGTGAACTGTGGGTTATGTAACTGAAGGTTAGCGATGAGGTCTGAGGCCGAGCTTCACTGCACAAATCAATACATTTACACTTTGGATAATAATCAATATTTGCTGGTGTGCTCTCAGAAGAAATGAATATTTTACAGACCCTGTGATGTGGAGAAAATAGCCGATCCATCTCGGGTCACAGCGATGCCGGTTACAGCCCTGCACGTTCAACAACACAGCTCCGTCACTCCCAAACTCACCCAGCGGCAGACTGTCAAGATGTTGGTTTTCCTGATCGTGTGACAGCCGACAGAAGCTGCAGGACGAGTCCTGACCCGTGCAGATCTATACCTCTCTGCACTTTCACCTGATCTCAGCATCACGAGCACCACAAACCAGCAGCAGCAGCTGAGGATGCTGCAGCGGAGGTCTGACTCAGTGTCTGCTGGTGTTTGTGGGCTCAAGACTGCGGATCATTGATTGTGAGGGATGAGCTAAAAGCCTGCTGACTCACTCTTTATGGATCTTGTGTCTATGGACGGGTTTCAGGTTTCCCATGTTCGCCCAGCCCAACTTCCTGCTCTCTTCAGTCAGATCCTCAAAGGAGGAATCTTCACACTGAGAGGCTGCAAACAACAAAGGTGATGTTACAAGATGAGGTACAGCTGATCTCTCTCCAGTGGTCCAACAGCAGAGATCTGGACGGTCCGCCGTGCCTCTACCTGGAGACAGCTCACTGACCGCTGAGCTGCTGCTGGGGCTTCGGGTCATACTGTGAAACCTGGGGGTGATCCTCTGGGGGTGGGGGCTGGTGAACAGCTGCTTGGGCGTCTGGCCGAACTCCAGGATCTGCGTCAGCATGCCGATTCTCTGATCGGGGTCCTCGATGCTTCGCAGAGGAACAGAAAGTCTGTCAAAGGTTGCGATGTTAAACGCGTTTCATCGACGGACTTCCTGCGATACCTCTCGCAGTCAATGCTGCCCTCATAAGTGAGCGGGTGAAACACTGGAGAGAGAAAGAACAGATCCATCATCGTTCTCTGTCCAGATGTGAACGGCTGATGCTGCAAACAGCTGCTACCGTTGTGCGCGGCGACGGCTTCGCTGCCTCTCTGTTTGTAGCCAAACACCAGGTCGATCCACTGGTGGAGGTTCTCCGACACGAACTGACTCTCCAGAGCTGAGCGGTGTTTCTGGAGGAAATCGCTGAAATCTGAGGAGGTCACAGACAGGAAACGCGAGAGATGTGCTTAGACTAAAAGCTCACGTAGCCACAAAGAAGTAAAGTTTCTTCTGAAAGTCACCTGTGGCCCAGGGAGGCAGAACGACATCACCGACGAAGCTTCCATTCTGCTTTCTGCCCAAATCAAGACCGAGTTTATTTTCCAGAAAGCTGGGATCATCCCCGAAAAACTCTGGAATCAACTGCATCACAGGAGAGACTTTATCAGCGAGAAACAGCATGTGTATGCGTGCGTGCGTGCGTGCGTGTACAGATACATCAGAACCAATCAGATTCACTTCCTGTTTCACTGCTGAGCAACAGGAGATGTGTGATCAGCAGAAGCTTTTAACGCTCTGCGGTGCCTCAGTGTGAAACTGACATCTTGAACTCAGCTACCTCTTTAAAGTCAGTCGCTCCCTCCAGACAGTTTTTCCAGGTGTCACTTATGCTGGAAGACAAATAAAACCCATCAATCAATCTGAAAAAAATACACGTTTAAGTTCAGAAGAGTGCACACATGATGTTAAAAGACCACGTAATGCTACAGATGGGAAATAGTTCTAGAATATCAGGACATTCATCTTTTGATTTAGAATTTTTGCTGCATTTTCTTCACTCGGAGATGTGAAATCAGAATCATCAGGATCACTGATGAACCCGAACCCTGCTGTACCTGTTAAACATGCGATCTGGGTGATCGTAACGTCCATTCTGAAGACACAGCATGTGCTCTGGAGCTGCAAGACAGAGCAGAGGTAAAATCAGCCTGACACACGCTCACTCCAAAATAATTATTGATCCGTCTAGATTTTCAGAACAATCCTCTAAACTAAACATTAGAATAATATTATTTTTAATGATTTTTTTTATATTCTTTTTTTTAATCATCAAATTCACGTTTATTTAAAAATTCAGTCACATTTGCATAATATTGATCAGCCTGAAATATGTTCTCACGAAACCTTCCCTTAAAAAGCATCAAAATTAATTATTTTTAATACCAGAATATCAAAACTGAAAAAATAAATTTACAAGAGAGATTATTTTGGGTTCTTAATGTTTCACAATTTCCAGATAAAACAATTAGCTTTGAATGTGTGTGTGTGTGTGTGTGTTCTGAGCCTTATTTTCAAGCGTGCGACATACCGACTCTGACCAGGTAGAAGAGGACGTAGCCCGGAGACGAGTAGTGGCTGCCATACATGAAGCGAGGGTCGGGCATCGCTCTGTAGCGAGACTGAGCAGAGCGAAGGTTGAAACCAGAGTCGGAGCCCGAGTCACATGCAGCAGACTCACCAGTAACCTGTCCAGTCGCTCTTTGTTGAGGGCTCCCACTGGTTTACTCAGGTCCCTGAATGTGGCAGCGTTTGTCAAATCTAACAAAAAAAAAAAACAAGTCACCGCTCGGTCCGTCGTCATGGAAACACCAGACCCCTCCTGCCTCTGCTGTGGACCCACCTAACTGCGCGCTGCTGTAGTCTGCAATAATCCAGGGGAGGACGGGGTACTGGGAGAGGTCGTTGCAGCTGCGGTCCGCCAGGTTGTTGAGGTGGAGGAGATACTGGTAGTTGCTGAGGTGGCCGCGCTGCCACTGCAGCATGTAGCTCTCTGCCGTGTGCTCCGTCATGTGGTTCTCTGGGAGAGCAGGGGAGCAATTTAACAACAAATACTGTTTCCCTAAAGTGCCGTGAAGTGATTCTTATTTCATGCTGGGACAGAGCCACGGTCGCCTCTGATGGGTCTGACCTAAAAAAGAGGCCATGTAGTAGTAGACTTCATCTCTGTCGGCTGCGCTGTAAAACTTCAGGTAGATGTCGGAGCAGAAATCATTCTCAGTGCAGAACACCTCCAGGCCCTGAGTGTCCACACACACACACACACGTTAGCATGCTTGTGTAGCATAGCATTGTCAGAATGACACAACGGCTGAACTCACCAACGGTCTGAGTCCGTGCCGCCGTTTGTAGATTCTCCTGACGCCATGAAGTTTGATGTGAATCGCCTGTTGCTGAAAGGACAGAGCGTTAAAAACAACGCAGCTATCACAGTTTCACCCCGACGGACAGACTCGGGCACGTCTCAGGCTCGGCTCTGTGAGCCTCTTACGGGATATCCGTTGAGAGGCTGGAAATAGAGGCTCTCATCAGTGATGCAGATGTGTCCTGGATTGCACACCAGAGGGAGGACCATCTCAGCTGCACACTCCATGTGAGGCTTCTCAGACACGCTCTGAAAGCTTTACAGCACATCCGTCATCTCATCCAACAGAAATAACGAACAATACATTAACTGTGGTCTCAACGCTGATAAACATACCAGTTCTTGTCAAAAGACGTCCTCGCCAACCGGGACTGTAAATTGGCTGCAATCTAGGAAGACGGACACAGGTACGGTTTTAAATTTCTTGTTATGTTGTTTTATGCAGAGTAGAATAAATGATCGGTGTTGCTTCTTTTTGTGCAGGTTGCTGACTCACCATAGCAGCCTGATCTCCTAGCTTATCCAGACAGGAAGCCCTGTGAAGCTGCAAAACATTCATGAGAGCATAAAGACACAGAGATGCTCCATTTGATTCACTGGGAGCCATTATGGTCTCAGTTACCTGAAGTAAAGTTTGAACAACGTCTTCTGTTTTACTGTAAACCTCCAGCTGAAAGGTCCATTTCTGTATGCCCTGCAAACCAGAGACAGGCCTGTCAGCTTTCTGCATCCACACAGTTCACACAGAAGTCACAGATTCATGTCACTGGATGTTAAACTTAAATGTGATGCGTAAACAGGAGAAAGTAACACAAGGACGACTGATTAAGAGGGGCTGAGGAAGAGAACTCAATTAATTTAATAATCTAATTTTCACCATTTGCGACATAACTTTTTCATATTTGGGTAAAGCAACTCAAATTAAAGTTGCCCCGGGCTGACTGTTCATGTAAAACGCATGATAAATTTAGTTAGCTTATGGTCAAAACTGTGATGTGAACAAAAGCAAGGTAGAAGAATCGCAACAAAATCATTAAAGAGTTTCAGTGGACTCACCCTCTCATTTCTGTACGGTGCTATGATGTTGCTTTCCTTAATGTAAATAACCTAAAATTACAACATTTGAGAAATTTATATTCTGCATTTTGTCCAAATCAAATAAAAAAATGTACTTCAGAGCAGCAAAGTAAAGACAGCTCACCTGTACACATGAAACACAGATGGTTGATGGTCGCGGTCTGAAAGAAGCACAGAAATGTTAAAACGTGCAGCCAAAGCGTTGAATAAAACTAAAAAAAAAACATGATAATGTCATTAATGGAGCCTTCCCACTTCACTCAACATTCATTAACTCACCAAACTGGTTTATCACTCTAAATAAATGCCAGCATGAGAAGCTGCAGACAGAAAATCGCACTCACTCAGCAAACGGGTTGTTCTCTTTCTCCACAAACTCGATCCTCTTGCAGTCTCGAAGTGGAATCTGCATCAATAAAAACAAGCTCGTGACTGGAAAAACTCACACGACAGAACAAAAATTAATGATGTGACATTTGAAGTAACTTTTTTGAAACAAACCTTTAAAATTGGTTCTTTGAAATCATCTGGATCAAATATGATTGATCTGGAACAGATTTTCAGTGAACCTCTGCCTTTTCTGGAAGGAAAACCGCCTTTCATCAACAGCGTCACAAATAATAACAATTAAAGTAGAACATGATGAAGGACTCAATGATGAAATTCTGGAAAGAATTCAAACATTCAGCTTTATGTCTTTGTAGCAAGCGGAAAATATTAAAGACTGATGATCAGACCACGTATCAAAGTTTAAATCTTCCCTCTCATCAGATTCTCTGGCTTTGCTACAACAACTAAATCAAAGAGCCTGAATAATCCTCTTGTGGTTTGTGTCACCACATTTTCGCTCATTTCGGTGAACAGGAAAATTTCTTCCAACACTAAGTTTGGAGTTTACCTTCTCAAACGCCCCTGTAGCCTTTGTTATGTAGGCAAAAGCAGGAGGGAGTCAAAGACTCGCACCTCTGAACATAAAGGCAGCATTAGGAACCATGATGAAAAGTCCTCGGTTGCGAGACATTTCAATGCTTCCGGACACGATGTATGTTCACTTAGGTTTCAGGGGATTGAGGAGGTTAAAGCGTTGAGACGTGATGGCAATAGAGAGAGATTCCTACTACAGAAGGAGGCGTTCTGCATTCACAGCCTGCAAACAGAACATCCACAAGGACTAAATGAAGAACTGGTGCTGAGCTGTTTTTTGGAAATAATGTTAATAATATCTCTGTCGAAATAACAAACAGCTGTCTCTCTGATTCACATTATATTATTTTCTGCTCTTTATTTTCTGCTTTTTATGGCGGCATGTGGTAGGGAGCTCAGGTTACTGTTCGGAGCCATTTTTATTTTTGCCTCAGTGGTGAACCTTTGTCTCTATTCTGCTGTATCACCTAGTGTCTTTATTTTATTTTATTTTTATGCCTATTTTGCATTTTCAGTGTGTTTTGAGTCATGATGCCTTAATTGTAACCACACCTGTTGAGAATCTATATACCTGTGACTTTTACACACACCGAGGAAGACGTTGGTCAAAACGTGTCTGTGTGTTTGAGTGTGGAAAAGTGAAAAAATCTAAAATATTTTCTGAAGGACACTTGAGTGTTGCTGGCCACAGCCAGATGTTACCTGTCCTTTTCGCTCCTTGAACTGCTGATGATGTGATGCGCGGTGTGCTGCTCGAAATAATATTCCTCTAAATCCAGCAGCAATAGTGAAAATCTGGTAAAGCAGCAAAAGAGAAGAGCGTCAGCCAAGTCACACAACAGCAACATGGCTGCATCTGTGAGCTTCACATGGACACATGGCAATAAGTGAAGTTACATGCTTCTCTCACTTTCAGGCTGCGTGAATTTAGTGAGATATGTAAGAAAAACGTATGTATTTTCGACCTGACTTTGTTATACAAATATGTTTCAATTTGAAAGTCAAAGAAGTTTAAGTCACTTCAGTTCTGCTACCCAAGATTGGCAAAATTTTTTAAATTTTAAGTATTTGACTGTAGTATGCATAATTAGACTGGGAATCAAACAGAGTTTGATTTCCTCACGACAGGAGAACCTCATACACTTAAACCAAGACCTGAAAAAGGTTATGAACAGATTGCTTTAAGTGACACCAGGAAAATCAATTAAGTGATATGGAAACTCTATAGCAGAAATAAAATCCTGCGGACATTGTGCAGAACTTTAAAAGATGGTCAGGATCGATTCCACATGAACACTTTTGCTGTGTGTGAAACATCCCCACGTCCTTCCGCCCCACAGCTGGAAGCCCACTTGAACCAGCATTAGGCATGCATCATAACCTAAATTAATGAAACACAAGCAACTAGCGCCACATTCATCAGATCTTAACTTGATACGTGTCAATAATTCATGCAGGACTTTAAATCACTGATACGACATCGCGCACTTTAAATCAGATTCTTTCGTTAGATTTCTTCTCCTCTCAGGACAGAGAGATTTTGAATGGAGTAATGGCTTTAAGGTCATAGGAAGTTGTAACTGAATTAGTTTCTCTTCTAAGGAGGCAATGCAGGATGATTTCTAACTGTTCTGTCCTTCATTTCAGCTCCTCTTTCTCAGTTCAGCGACGCCGTCGTTTAGCTCAAACAGTCGGACATCATCACGACGTTCAGCCGCAGCTGACAGAGAGACGCGCCGCTGTGGGTGCTCACCCACACCAAGACAATTTCTCGCCTTAGGTCGCGTATAAAAATGCCTGAAAGAGCACCGACCTTTCTTTATGGCGCTCATGCCTCTGCAGGAAAGCCATGACTGCTCACCATCCTCTGCTGAGACACTACTGAAGACGGAGCTCTGTAAACACGGAACTGACTGCACACCATGTGACTCCGCAAAAGATTCTCAACAGAGGAAGTAAAGAGGTGGCACTCTGTCACGCAATACCGCGCACAATTTGGCAGTCATGACTTAATTTGGCTTTGATCAATGGAAACATTTTACTATCTATTCGTAAGATAATTGAAACTACACAGTGGATTTTACTTAACCATAAAGGTTCATATTGTTGAAAAGATCTCATAACGAGAGATAGATGTGTAAAAGCTAAAGTCTTTGAATACTGTATCTTGAAAAAAATGAGAAACCTAGTGCGCACAGCGTGAACGATCTACTCGTAAAGAGACGATCTTTGGCTGACAAGGGTTTGACGCCACATCTCAAAAAGCAAGGGAAGTTAGTTTCCTGTAGTTTGGAACATTATCTTGTATTAACAAATGCATTTATCGTCAGTAGTCATGTTCCTGCTCTGAGCAGGTCAAAATGCAGTGGAGTAGACACATAACTGGACTCACATTTAGCTTCGTTTTCGTTGTAACTTATTTCACTAATAAGGTGAGTGTTGACGTGTTCCGAGAAAAACATTAATTTTTTAAAAGGAGATTCTCAGCATTGAGCTAGAAACCTTTTAAATCCATTGTTTGGACATGGTAATCTTGTACTTTCTATAACGTCATCGTAATTTTCAGTGAATAAAACGGAACACGAATACATTTTAAAGCAGCGCCGCCAATAAACCACAAACTCTTATTTTGATAGTTACAGGAAACCAACCTCAGTATGCTAGATAAATGATAGCAGCAATGAAACATCTGTTTGCATCTGTTTGGTTTTACAGATAGATTTTGTTTTACAAATCGCAGTAATGAGTTCAGTAAAAATGTCAGGATTTTGAATTCACATTTTTCATGAAGCATCATCTGGAAAAACAAACTAAAGGTTCTAAACATGACAGTGTTTTCTTTCTGTCTTTTTCAGTTTGTCCTTTCAGTGTTGAAATTCACCTTTCCCACATTATTTCAAGGGTAAGTGGCTGATGGTTTACTTAGATTTTGACCATGATTTATAATTTCATGATCAGTACACGTGTGCATCACAATGATTCATGATGTACAATAATTACAAGCCCTGTACACAGCATAGAAATGAGTGACAAAATGCCACCGATGCGTCCACCAGTCTGTTGATATGGGTTGCATCATGAGGTACATTTTTCAGATGGCAGACATCCATCGGGGCAGTTCTGCTTCTCCTGTCAGGAAAGCTGGGATGGGTTGAAATTAGCCGTATTCCCAGGTACAGTTCACCATGTATACTTTTTAACGGGCTCTCTTTCGACATCTTGATACTTGAGGCAGATTTATTTGGGAAGAATTCTCGTTGTCCTGCAGATCAGCAGCTCTTTCCTGGCTCCCTGGCTCCTGCCTGTTTGTGGGCAACATTTATGCTGGCTCCAGGGCCTTGTCACACATGGTGTGTCATCTATACCTATCCACCTGTCAATGCTGTTCCCTTGCCTAGCATTAATAGTTGGAGGAGATTTTATTTTTAAGACTTTTCCCCTTGCCTGTCCAGGAAATCCCGTTCTTCTTCACGCTCCAGAATTCATCCCATGTCGTCAGTTACGTAATCCTGAAGGTCGTCTATCGTGAGGTGAGCTCTGCAACACTCTGCAAAACCACCCAGATTTCTCAGGCTATAAAATATGCCGTCCTGTCATCAACAGAAGATGCAGTGGCTGAAACTGTTCAGGTAGGTGGTCGTCCTGATTGCCCTGAGCAGCAAGAGTAGATCAAATAACCCAGTTTTTTTCCTTTTAGTTTATGTTTCATGCTGCTTGCAGCCATCAACCTACCCTTCTATGATCCCCAGGTAACATATTCAGGGTTTTTTTTTTTTTCTTTCGTATTTTGTAATTGTGAAAAATGAGAAAATGTACAGATTACAGCTAAACTCTCCTTCTGCAGTTTGATAAGAGCGGCTACCAGTGGGCTGTCATCCATCTGGTCTGCACCGGTGAGTCTGGATCCACAGACAGGCTACAGAATAAAGAGTTATAGCTATAATAACGGTTAAAAAAAAACAGCACAGTGGCCTCAGGGTTGAGTCTGGGGGGACACCTCAGGTAATAAACGTGGTTTCAAGTGTGAGGGGAATTCTGGACCGAGCGGTACAGATTAACTGTATTAGATTAGGTCAGAATCTGATTAGTCCTGAAAATGAAAACATTTCAGAACAAAACCTCCTTTTTGTAGGTGCATACAGAGTGTTTAAAGTTCACCACAAACCCAGTAATTTAAGGTGAGTGTCACATGCAGAAGGTCAGAAAACACAGCGTGAGCCAGTGTTGACCCTGCTTGTGCTGGTTCCTTTGTAGTGACCTTGAACAGCAGTACATTAACTACCTGTTCAGGTAAGACGTGAAGGAGAATCCTGCATGTTAATGGAGACTAAACCAAAAACCTTCAGCTCTTTTAATGATTACATGTAAATGTCTTTCTCTCCAGTGTGCTGCTCCTGGCTCTCGCTGCTCACCCAACAGGTATTGCTGATCTTGTGCACACCGTGCACGCGCTCCTCCCGTCCCCGTTACATTGTGCTGTATCAGCCGTTTGTCTCCGTCCCTCAGGTGACCTCACAGGTGTCTTGGAGTTCCCCTTCCTCACATCTCACACATTCTACGGGGGCTGCTGCGCGAGGTGAAACGGTTAAGGTTTTAAGTCTTCTCGCTTCTTCTCACAAAGGTCTGAATCTTGAGGTGTTTGTCTTTTCTCAGCGCTGTGCTGGGGTTCCTCCTGCTGCTGGCCACAGTCAGGCTGAAAAGTGGTTTTTCTCTCGAGCACTTTGGAGTCTGGATTTTCCTATCAAAGGTGATTGGTTTGCTTGTTTATGCATTGAGGCGTGACTGTTTTCTGAAATCAGCCTCTGAAGCTGTCATCGGTCAAATGATGACGTGACAGCTGATGTGCTGATGTTTCCCTCAGGTTACCACCATGTGTTTGTCTCCGTTCATTTTCAACATGGACATTAATGTTCCATCTCTCCTTTGGTGAGTATTTAAGGACTGTTATTTTGCTCACCTTTATTTCTAGCTGGTTTAATCCTAAATTTCATGTTTCTCATCCAGTTAACTCCAAATTTCAGCCCTCTTGTTGTGCATTAGTCTTTTTCCCCCCCCCAGATGTTTTAGTTGTGATCCGATTTACATTAGAGGTTTTTTAAAATCATCTATCTTGCTCTTCTGCTGTGTTCCAGTGTGATTGGCAGTCAAGCTGCAGAAGCCTTGCTGGTGTATTCTCAGAGAGAATCTCAGCTTTGATGAGATTACCCCAGATCAGAGATTTCCAAATATATATTTTCATATTTCAACTTATTTTTACAATTTCATGTCTGTATGTTGATTAAATGAGTAAAATTGAATATCTATGTTTCAGCGTTTGTTTAAACTACAGTATTTTATTAGTGTGTCTCATAACTCTGTGATTATGTCTTTTATTTTTATTTATCCACAATTATCACAATGAAAGAACCAGTCAAACAGTCCAACCAGCCAGAGAAGACTGAAACAAGTGTTAGCAGAAAAACAGGACAAGGGTCAACATTCTTACCAAGGTCCCTCTTCAAAAACAGAGCATCTTTGTGTTGGCAGTGTCATTTTTTTCCCTCAGCAATGAGTCTGTTTTCACGTAGAAGCAGCTTGGTTAGTCCTCCTCTGGGGTTGGTTTTGGGGAGAAGAACGCGTTGAATGGCTGTCTTCTCCGAGTTCGTGCCTGAGGGTTCTTCTCTTCCTTGATATAACCTGAAAGCAAGTTTTTGTGTCAGCGTTTATAATACCGACCTCATTTATGATACGAATGAACCGAGGAACAACTGTAGAATCACCTCTTTTGATGCACGTCTGAGTCGATGGGAAACCCACTTCCCAGAAGTTTTCTGGAGTAGAAGGAGGAATATACAGAAATCTGTGCCTGGAACATGCAGACAACTTCTTCTCTTTTTCCTCCTCTGGGAGATGAGCGTAATACTTTTGAAGAAAATGATTTTTTTTTTAAATATATCACAGGAAAATGACATGTGCTAATTTTCTTTGTGATAAAACATACAATTTCACACTCCTTGCAGGTTGTTCCCTTCAGTTTTCTCCTCTCATCCTTCTTGCGGATCACAGCCACATGTGCAAATGTTGGACGTCTGAACAAAAAACATAGAATAAGAGAATTTCAAATGTTGAAGATGACTAGAAAGAAGTCAGAGGGGAGCGTTTCTTACTGAGCTTTATTTCCATTCCTTTGGCTCATCGAGGTTTCATGAGGATCTTCTGACATGTGGGATTCAAACACAGACGTAACCGTCAGACATACGTGCGCAACACTAATTTACCGCAAAATCTCATGATTCTTTACTCATGAAGCAGCTTCAGACCCAAACTCATAAGTGAACTAAATCTATTGCGTTGTATTGAAATATTATTTTTTCTTTTTACCATAATTGCATGATACTGTCAATTAAGCACATTTGAGGGAATCATTACCAGGATCTTCCTCTTCTTGTTCCTCCTCCTCCTCCTCACAGGGCTGGCTCTGGCCTAGCTGTGAGCCGCTGTAAGACTTGTACTCCCCGCACGCTGTTGTGTCAAACAACATATCTAGACTGTCGTTGGCCTTCTGGCCCAGTCCTGTGACAGCACCGTCACCCCAACGCTGCAGAACGCTGTGGCTGATCCAGGTGCAGTCCGTATCAGCCAGCTCTCCCCGATGCTGTTGTTCATCATTTTGCTAAAAGACAGATAAGCAGCTGTTGTCCAACCCTCCCAGATGAATGCATCTAAAGAACAGAAGCTGTACCTCATCTGTTGTCATCTCACTGTCGTACATGGACATGGCGAGTGCAGGGTCAAGGCTCCACGTGGCTTCTGCGTTCGTTTCTTTTCAGAGAGAAGATCGATTTTAAATAAAAAAACAACAACAGTTATTTACAATATTACTTGATCAGATGTGACAGGAACAGAGCACTCACTGTCTTTTCCTTGGTGCCGTTGATGTGAGACATTCAGCTCCTGCAGAGGTTTTTCTCTCCTTCGATCATCAGAAACATTTGGATTATTAAAAGTTGCGCTTGCACAGGAAACTTCTGATCTTTGCTTGGTCGTCCTCCTTTGTGCTGACTGGACAAGTGGAAGGAATACAGTTGTAAAAAATAAGTAGAATTTAGAAGAGAAACAAATCAAACTAGATCAAAGTGTAGTTTTACGGATTTGATCCTGCACACTTCCCCTGCTCTGACCTTCTTCTCTGCTGGCTCCTTAAAGAAACTGATCTCATCTCCCTGCTTCCCTCGTTTGTTGTCCTCTTTGGTCGTCGGCTCACATTCCTCTTTCTTCCTTTTGGCTTTCTTCATGAATGCCTCCTGTGAAAAGCGCTGGACACGAGGGAGAAGTGATGGGGAGCGATCTGTGGTCGAGTCTGGACTGTGGACTGTCGTGAACGGAGGAGGGAGGGAGCGCTGGGGCCTTCACGCAAACAAAAAGCCAGAAATGATTGTCCTAAAACTTCTAAACAAACGCCGGTGCAGCCTGAGCAGATCAAACTTACTTTGCTGTCACGTCACTTTTCTGAGGAGATTTCAAGCACTGCTGATCTGCAGCTGTCTCAGCTTCCTGAATACAAAGAACAGTTACAGGCCCAACATGAAGAGTTTGTGTTGAGATTTAGTTACTGACTTCATGGAAAAGCTAACAAATAATTAAAAAAATATGGCAGATGTTAAAATCCAAACCTGAAATTATGCTTTCAACTGTCATTAAATGCAAATATTTATGGGTCATTTTCTGAGTATTAATTTTCACACAGCGCTATAAAATGATGAGCCAGAGTTTTACATTATTGTCGAGTTTGTCCAGAAAGGTAACTGGTAGCTGCTGAAACCTGCAGGCTCTCTCAGGAAAAAGCCTCAAACACACATTCAGTATCTGTGGATTTCATGTTTCTTCTTACCATCTGAGGTTTGTTGAAAAGTTCAAAAGCACACGTTTCTGCTACAGGTTCTTCTGGATGTAGATTCCCACCACCTGAAATCAGACATCCTCATCATCACCAAAAACATGATAAACAGACTTCACTCCCATCTAATGAGAAAAAGTTGATGCACAAATGTCGCCTGTATTCATGAGCTAAAACTGTTGGTCAGGTCAGCAAATGTTCAGAAAGGTTAATAAACTTTGGGGCTATTTTAATCACGTAGGAGTAGAGGCGTAGCTGACTTTATACCTGAGGTTTGGGAGGAGTCGTATTCACAGGTGTTGGGTACGAGCACCTCTGCCGTCCTGACATTCTTTGTTGCATCCACAGGTTCTGTGTCCAGCTCTAAGAAGACAAAAAAGACATTAACAAAGACCCTCTGCTCTGTATTAACAGCTGGGAGGATTTAGAGTGACGCACACTGACCACTGAAGAGAGACTTGTTAGACTTTGTGAGACGTGTCTCTGTGTAGCGAACACGCGTGCTCTTGTCGAAACGTCTGTGTTTTCTCAGTTTGTTTGCCACAGGCAGTGAGCTGTATAGGACTGGGGAGTCTGGTATGATGCCTTCTTCTTGCTCTGGTGATGAGGCTCGCTGGAGCTCTGAACTAAAAACAACAGCTGCAATCAACCTGGGAACTAAAATTTTAGTGTTGAGAAAACCTCAGGGGACTATTAAACCACTGAGGTTTAGACAGCAGGCCGAAAGCTAGTTTTACTTTAGCTGCAAGTGAGGCTTAGGGGCGTTTATTTAAAATTATACTTACAAAATGTAAAAGATGTTACGCTTTCATTATTTTCCATGTGTCTTACCAAGACATCTTCACTTTTTGCAGTTCTGTCTGCAGCTTTCTGTTTTCATCTTCAAGAAATTTTCTTTCATTTTCTGCAAACAAATCGCACAACTTCACAAAAATGTGTTGGTCTTGGTTCCTGTATCAGACTGAGCAATGTTTGGCAGATGTCTCCATCCAGATGAGTAAACCTGAGACAATATTTGCATATTTCTGCCTGGGCCAAAACAGCATCTACTCATTCTTGGTTCAGGTATTTCTTAATAATATTAATATTATGGACATCTTCATTTAATATTAAAAACAACAGTTTGTTTTTTTCTGCACACTGCAGCTAATAAACAAGAAGAACCCATCTGCCATTCAGGCAGTAGAATCAGAAAAGAAAATGGGTAAACTCACTCAGCTTTGTGACGAGGCGCTGATTCTGATCCTGGTTATTTTTCAGATCCTCTTTTAAGACGGCACAACCATCACAGTCACCTGACCGGAGCCTGCAAATGTGGACCTTTAGTAGCACATCATTTCAGTAGTTACTGGTAGGGAAAGAGATTACCTTTCTTCCAGGAGGCTGATGGTGTCCTGCAGAGCTTTGTTTTGTTCCTTCAGCTGCTGGCTGCGTTTGTAAAACACTTCAAGTTTCTGAGCATCTCTAGAGAAAGCAAAAAAACAATTTCCAACAATTGAGAGACAAATCATTTCAATCAAAGAACACTCAGTCATTTACAGTATACTTACAAACAGCGCTCCTTTTTTAATTTGCTCACTTTTGCCTCCAAATCTAAAAACAATAACATTATACATTTCAAAATAGGCACACGTATCAAACATGATCTGATTTTATGCTTTGCCGACCTTGTCTGTGCACAGATCATGGGTCTTTACCTTGCAGTGCATTCTGATGAAGCTCTCTAAGATGCTTCCACACATCTTCAAAGAGCTCAGCACCTTTAGGCGTTCCAGCATCCAGGCCAGGGCTGCTCATCATCTTTATTCACTGCCAACATTAAACATGAGATGGAAATTCACGTCATTCTGGAATAGAAGACAAGTTTAATGATCCTCTGCAGGAAACTGCTTTGTCACCAGCCCACAATCAAGACAAGACAAGACAAGACAATTAACAAAAGCATGCTATGTTAAAAATGTAAAACAGACGTGTAAACATATGAATATTAAAAGTTGGGCAGCAGAAGCATACAGTATAATATATAAAACCCACAAAATGTACAATTAATATACCATTATTTATCAACTACGGTATTTATCGAAGTGCAGAAAAATACATTTTTAACAGGATATTCTGACAGTCATCAATATTATTCTGTTAAGAAAACTTTGGCTTTAAGCAACTATTGAACAGTCGAGACAGAATGATACACCGTTTGCATTTTCTACTGTATAAAACCTGCTGTTATTACTCAAACGTTTTAAAACACGAAAAGAATCATTTCGAACCTTTGCACAGCAGTGACGCAAAGCTTCACTGTAAACACAACTAACGTCGCAGGAACAAAAGCTAACGTTAGCCAGCTGCCAGCATCACAAGACAGATAGTTACTGACATAATACCTAAAAATAATAAATTAATGGACCTCAGAAAAGTAAGAAACTGGACGTCACCAATATTTTCATTTATATTCAAACAGGTCCATGATTTACATCCAAACTCGCGCGCCCTTCGCTATGCACCTGGGAAATTTTCTTCTTCGTGTCTTTTGTGTTTTTAAACTCTCTGACGCCGACTATGGTTGAAAAGCTGCTATTACATTAGCTTATAACGTAATTGTCAGAATTTTTCTTTCTTTTATTCTACTTTCAATGATAATAAATAGATAATCTCTCTTTTATCACAATAAATAAAATGAGAGACCCACAGTTTCCTTATGAGTGAGCAAACTTACAAATTCAGCAGGGCATCAAACAATTTTTTTTCTCACCGAACGTAGCTGCAGAGGTTCAGAGGCATTCTGGACAATTACGGTATGTGATACTTTGGTTTCAGCATTATTTAAAAATGAATATGTTATTATAGAATAAAATGTCATTTTAAAATAATTTTTTTAATTAATATGTAACAAAAAAATAATTTAAAGTTGAACATACGACACTTGTAGATGTTGCTCTTGTACATGGATTTAGGTCCTCATACCTATATATATATATATATATATATATATATATATATATATATATATATATATATATATAATGTTTTTATCGATAAGACGCATATTGTTGTTCATGTAGACAATATATGAACCATGTAAGGTAAACTGTGGTGTTCCTAAGTGAAGAAACAGCTGGAGTGACCACTGCTGTCAGGCCACCTGAGGGAAGGGCACTGTCTGGAGGAGAGCTTGCGTTAGATTCATTCTTCTTTTGTTAGATTGCATTTTCACCCACTCCTGTGAGCAGTGATACAGCCTTCTGCGCCTCCACAAACATACAGCGATGACTGACACATGTGCACACTCTGGGTTGATCATGCGATGACAGAGATGTAGGCTGGACACAGAAGGTCACCTGACATCTTCATTGCAGAGTGATAATGGTGTATAAGGTGTGTGTATGGCTGGGCAGGAGGTGTAGAGGGTGGAAGAGTGGTGATTGTACGTGTATAAAAGATACATATCAACGTATTTCATAAATAAAATCAATACCAGAAATACAACAAAACTTATTTATTTATGCAATCACACGTCAGGGAGACCCACGGATGGTCACCATTGGTTTTGTCGCCATCGTCTGGCAGAAAAATAAAGTGCAGCCTTTCTGTACAGATAATAGACCATCAGCAGACATCTCACTCTCTTCACATATCATTTTGTATTTGCTGTGTATCTGGGGGAATTTACAAAAGAAATAAATATAATGCAAAAATACAACAAACCTACAGCCTACCCGAATTTGCGTCATTTCCCAATGAAGATTAAAAAAAGAAATTGCCCCATTGTTTAGGAATTTTAAGGGGACTTTTTTTTTTCTTTAATAATCCCAACACAACTCCTGTACTGCATTGTGGGAGAATATCGCAATAGTTCAAAAATCCTCTTTCAGTTTTTAAGTACTATCCAGTGTTGCAATAAAATATGTAGGCAGTAGTAATACAAGGATTTATAGCAGTAGTGCCCTTTTGATCTTTAGAAGGTCAAAGCCCCCTGGAATCCGGAACATCACAAAAAATTGATAACCGATTCCTTAGCACATTATCAACGTTTCCTTAATGTATTATTAACATCTGTTCATGAGTTATTTGCCGACGAACAGCAGATAGACGATGCTGGTTGCCCTCCCTTGGCGGAGGGAATAATCATCTTTCATAAATACACGATCTGTGAGCGGCTTGTTTTGGCAGCGCGTCTGTCACGATTTTGGTCGAGTTTTACCGAAGTGTGCCGCCGCCGGTGGAGCTTTCTCCAACAAACAGGCTCTCCCAGTGCAGTTTTCAGGCTACCATTGTCCGCGGCTGGCAGACCACACCGACGACGCCTTTTCCTTTGACGCATACATGCCGTATTTCAATTTTTTTTTTCAAGTGTTAGTATTAGTAAAGTGGAACCGAACAACAACCTCAAAACCAGTGGCGTGAAAAGAGGAGCGTAACATCCTCAACCCGGCGGACATCAATCACCTCATCTGTAAGTGGCGGCCGAGGGTTAGCTGTGCTCCGGACCATAACGAGCCCGCTGTCCTGGCAGCTCTGGCGGTCGAGCGACACCACAGCGCTTCTGTGAGACGGACATGCCTTTTCATCGACCGGGAGCAGGCAGGTACCGAGGCGCAGAGGAGATACGCTAAATACGCCGGAGCTGTTCACCGCTGCCCGTCGGCACGCAGCCTTTTCGATGTTTGACAACGAGCAGTCGCTCGGTCTCGTATTCAACCGCAGTTAAAAGGTGAGTGACCGCCTCATGCAGGGGAGGCATGTTGATTTATCCCCCCACCCCAGGCCTGGCCTCCCGAGGAAATAAGATCGAACAAGTCTAAAGATCAAAGGATCAAAGAGGCTTGACACGACCTTTCAAGTATAAATCTCAACAAAGCTGTCACTTAAAGCGGCATACAATAGTTCAACTGTTGCACTGTATTACAACACCCTCTACATTACGGGTATCAATTAATGTCATCCACACTAAGAAATACAGAGACAAGCAAACTGGTCTTATTGATGTGCTCTGACTGACACTCCAGGCTAAATCCTGCAACTATGAGCGAGTCCGATCCCGACTCAACGCCAGACTTGGTGTTTGATGACAGGTAAAGTGTTTCATCGGCGTAGATTGGAGCGATTCCCCACATTATCACGTTATTTCAGTGCTGGCATGTGAATGAAAGGGCACCCAGCATTCCTTCCACGTCCTCCCCTCCCGACAGGCACTTATGTAACCCTGTGGGATTCCTTTTTAGTACTCCCCGACCTGCGAAAGGGGAAAATACAGCAGCATGCGTTGCTGGAGGAGGACCACGTGCACCAAGCAGGCCTGCAGATAGACAGCCCCCTCCCCCACACACACACACACACACTGCCCCATCTCCATTATCCATTTTTAATAATCTCCGCAAAATCAGTTCATTGGTCATCCTGCATTCGACCTTTGAACTCAAGACAGCCACAAGACAGACAAAATCATGTGATAAAGAAAAAGGTTTGCAGCACCGTTGAGCCTTTTTCTGAGCAACAGCAGTACAGGGCAAAGTGCACATTATGTCGTGTAAGATTTTGGGATGTCTTCCGTAATTAGGACATGAAAAAGTGAACTGGTGTCTTTTGTCTTTTGCAGAGCTTCACCACCCACCCCCCCACCCGAGGACAGTCCATCGGAACCCTCTGACTCCTCCTCATTTAACCCTTCAGAGATGGCCTCCCCGGACTCGCCCCCTCTGGTCTCCCCTTCCCCTTGCCCTGCTCCCCCACCGTCCCTCCCCTCCTCGCCTGTGCCTTCCTCCCCTGCTCCCTCCTCCTCTTCCCTCCCTGCTCCTCCCTCGCTGCCTCCCACTGGGGAGGTGATGGTACTGGCCCTGGGCAGGAAGAAGCAAAGGGTTCTGATTGCCCTCTCCATCCTGCCTAACCTCTTCCTGGCCTTCCTGCTCTCGTCAGGCCCCCTCCTCACCCACGCCCCGCACCATCACTGCCACCTGCCATCGGTCACGCCGTCGCCTGAGGTCCTGAACGCCTCCCTGCCCTGGGAGAAGGTGCAGAGGCCTGGGGATTTTGAGGGTTTGTCCCAGTGTAAACAGTACATCAACGGCAGCCAGTCAGATGTGGTGGACTGCAAGTTCGGCTGGGACTACAACGTGACGGAGGGGCTGCAGCACAACATCGTTACAGAGGTAAAAGTCCAGCCTTTTTATCCGGTTCCATCTTCCGGAACGTTACTCTGAGATTCGTGTGGGGAATTCTTCTGTTCATGCACAGGATGCGGAGGGTTTAGGTTATTTTCAGATCACACAAGGGTCATGCTGAGAACGATGTCTTCATTTTTATCACCTTCAACCCCCTAATGCAGGGCCACATGCACAAACATCAGCGATGGTGCAAAACTCTAAAATCTAAACTGAAATCTTTGAATATTACATATTAAATGCTTTGTTGTTAGTTTTTCAGTCTCAGTATTTTATTGGTTATTGCCTTTGTACATCTTGCTTGTAGACAAATAACAGCATGAGGACCCAGCCTTCAACTCTGATGAGTAATTTAACCATTTTATAGAAAAAAAAAAGGTTACTTGCCCTTTGACGTTCATCAGATTGATGCAGTGGTCGTCAGTTCAGCCTCTGCTCTGTTGCGTGCATGTGGGCAGGCATGTATGTAAACTGAAACCTCGACCCGGCGGCTTACAAACGTGACAAGGTAATTCCAGTTTACACCTCATCCTGGAGAGTGCTGCCTGTGTGGTGTCGGCGGGTAGACCGCTTAGCTTTCAGACCTGGTGCTGACACCCAGGGAAATGAGACAATTTCTGTGGAAAAAAAAGAAAGAAAGAAAGATTGAAGCTGGGTGAGGCAGTGAAAGACCACAAAAGAAATGGCTCAAATATATTTCTGCCAGGTTAATTCATACAGTTAAATCAGGTCCAATGATAACACGTAAGCTAAAGTTTCTATCAGCTGATTTCCTAATATTTAAATGAACTCTTTCATGCTTCAGTGCCAATGAAGCTGGGGATTAAGTCTCTCCAAATGCATCACAAAGGCCGGGATGATGGTAGTTTAGAGACGAGTTCTGTGCAACTGTGTGCACTGAAGCGCTCTTTAACATACGCTGTGCACGGCACAAGCATCCCTGCACCAGTGTTTATTGGCCACTGATGTAACGCCCAGTCCTCCAGGCTAGTCCGCCCACACCACTGCAGCGAGCTGAGGAGACAAACTAGTGAGGGAGGCCTTTCACAGCAGCTTCCTTCTACCCGTCCTCCTCACGCTGAGAGTGACGCGGACAGAACGACTGACACGCATGGATGATGTCACCTCTAGACACGTGAGCAGGAAGTAGCAACGCTGATGGTCAGCGATCAATAAGTGCTTCTGTGTGTGTGTGTGTGTGTGTGTGTGTGTGTGTCCCTGTCAAGGGCGGTGTTACAAAAGTAGCATGAATGACGTTATTGTTACGATTATGGGTTTTTTTTGACGTAAAGTATGTTAATGGACAACCAAATAGTCCGAGGTTGTTAGCACCTGGACAGTTCAGGGTCTGGAAGACAGACTTTGATTTGCAGGTTTTTCCCATCAATAAAAACCTACCTGCAAGATATCCTGGTGAACTACAGTTCCAGGAACGAAGGGCTTCATGGGGAAAGGCGGGAGAACATCACCACAGGCCTGATTTAAACAAAAAAAAGAAAAAAATCATTGTCATTCGGACACATTTTCGACCATTAATCAAGTTGTTTAAGATGTTTTCCAACAGAACTGTAGAGATTGGAGTGGTCTGCAGAGATTCCAAACGGAAACCGGTCTGTTTGCATTTCTGCGTTTGCCCACATTCCTCCCGCATGAGAGCGGCGGCCCGGGCCGCCTCCCTGCCCTTTACCCCACTGGTGCTCACCGTCGCGGCTCGCTGCCTCAGCAACTGGGCTGCTGACAATTTGCGACAGACCTTTTTCTGTTGCCGTGCACGAGCCTCATTTGTGCAGGGCCTTTTTACCACCGGCCCTCTGGTCCTGCTCTCCGCCTCCTGATCATTAAAATCATTCATTTCATTCGGCAGACTGGCAGCATTAGCGGAATTAAGCTGTTGATGCAAATTGGTGCGTAATTGTGATGTAATTCACTCAGCAGTTTTGTTTCTCAGCATGTTCTGCATTTATGTATAACTGCTGCTGCACATAGCTACAGTATGTTGCAGCATTTGTTTTGAAATAGCTTTGATCAAATGGACGTGGTGGGGGTTTGGTATAGAGGGAATATTGCTTTGTTTTGCTGAGTGCTTTTCTGTGCTCTGAGCTGCATTAATGAAATTTAAGACTAAAATCCTGCCGTTTGCTGGTATCTGCGATGCAAGCGTTGTGTGTCGTTCTAACCTTCACACCTCATGGATCTCTGTTTTTTCTGTGCTCTGTAGTGGGACCTGGTGT
Organism: Arothron firmamentum; assembly: GCA_016586285.1. Classification (NCBI taxonomy): domain Eukaryota; kingdom Metazoa; phylum Chordata; class Actinopteri; order Tetraodontiformes; family Tetraodontidae; genus Arothron; species Arothron firmamentum. The sequence goes on along the minus strand of BJFM01000721.1, from coordinate 47,910 downwards.
GCGACCGGTACTGGATGGTCCCAGTGGAGGAGGTGTGTTTCATTCTGGGCATCCTGACTGGCTGTCTCAGCCTGGGCTATGCAGCTGACAGGTAACACAGCACGCACTCCTGTGATACACACGTGACGCGTAGAAACACGACACGCGTGTGAAATCCAGCTTAGAGGAGCTAGTTGCTGCTGTTCCTGCTGGGACGGACACCAGGTCAGCCATGATGAAGCAGTGGACGCATGGATCCAGCCTGGCTCTGCTCTATTACTGGATTTGGTTGCATTTTTAAGGGGAAATTTCAGGAAAATGGGGCAGAATTAATCAGTTACTAATTCCCATTTATCTGCTGACCAATTGGGCGTGTTTCTGCTAAAGTTAGTGAATTCATGCTCATTCCAGGGAAGAGCAACAAATTGATTTAATCACTTAGATCAGTTAATGTTTATTCCTTTTCTGTCTGGGTTGGCTGCATCCAAGTATATTTATGCTTACAAATGTTAAAATGGAAAATTGTAGTGTTAATCTTAATATTTCATTATGATATTAATATTTAATCAAACACATCAGACAAAATGCCCGGTGAGTGTTGTCCATCTAGGTTTTCATTCCTTTATCCTGGCTGCATTTTAAGACGCCTGTATCGATTTCCTCGTCTCACACTTGTTTGTCCTCAGGTTGGGCCGGTCCAAGACTCTGCTGACCTCCCTCACACTGACGGTGGTGTCTGGGGTGATGGTGTGCGTCTCTCCATACCCCACCATCTTCATCATCACGCGCTTCTTTCTGGCAGCAGCGAGCTCAGGAGTGCACCTCACCCTCTACATCATCCGTGAGTATTTCCTCCACAAGCAAAGCTGGTCCGGCTGCTGCGTCCCGGGGCAACGGGACCGGCCTGAGTTACGGGTGCTGTTTGTCTGGCAGGTCTGGAGCTGTGTGAACCTTCTCTGAGGTTGGTGGTGAACGTGTTGGCCGGACAGATGACATTAGCTGGAGAGCTGCTGCTCCTGGCTGTGGTCCTGGGCTGTAAGACGTGGAGGTGCCTGCTGGGCGCTGGTGCTGCCCCACTCACACTCTTCCTCAGTTATGGGTACGTGTCTATAACATGTCTATGTATTTCTCTGCTTTTGTAAGGTTTTGGCTGTGAAAGCAGCTAATAAAGGGGATGAAATGATGCCTGCTGACTTGCTATGAGCTTTGTTTTATCTTGTTAATCTCACCTCCCCATCATAGCTGAGCATGTCAGAAGTCATTAAAACCTCCCCTCTAACACCTTTGTTCCGAAATAATCCATCCATTTTCCAAATAGAGATTAACAGGTGATTACTGGAGGTAATTTGCAGGTTTCCATCACAAATGGAAACTCTTTGGATTAAGAATGAAGCGTTGTGAACCTAGATGATTACGAATGAGCAAACCTGTGCTAATGCAGCAAAATCTTAGCCTGGAAAGATTAAGGAGTGGAATTCTGCTTCATACCTCCACCCTGCAGCATTCCCGGGGTGTTTCCTGAGTCCCCACGCTGGCTCCTTCTGTCAGAGAGATCTGCAGACGCGAACTCCTTCAGCGATAGACGAAACTCCAACAGAGATATGAGGGACGACGACAGGTTCACAGGTGCGCCTGCAGATACATGGTTAAAGTTTCATTCACATTTCTGCACCACTTATGGTTCAACAATCAGTGAAATAAATTAGGATTTGATGGATGATTCTGTAGAGTGCCTTTAAAATCACACAGATTTCACATCACCCACATTGGGAATGATGCATCTGCTGCTATGGTTTTCTTGGTTTGTTTAAGGCCAGGCAGCTGCACCAGCTGTTGCCCTCCGGTGTGTGACCTTGTGAATAACAGTGATGTATTGATCCAGGAAAGAAAGGGCAGACTGTAAGTGAGCTGTGCGGTGAAAGACGGGCTTGTCTTTCTTCACCTGCTGCAGAGCTGGAGTCAGAGTCGGGCCCCGCCACCAAGCCCCCCTTGTCCTTCCACGAGCTCTTCCACAGCAAGAACATCTGGAAGAACATGTTTGTGCTGGGCTTCACCTCGTGAGTCATTCCCCCAGCTTTTTTTACCTCTTTAAAAACCGGTTTCTGCTGCAGTCTGGTGTGTCACGGCTGCTTTTCTGCCCTCAGGTTTATCTCCCACGGCATCACTCACTGTTACAGCTCTTTCCGTGGTGACGTCAGAGGCACGGCCCCCAGTCTCTACTGGATGTACCTGCTTACTGTGTGTGCAGGGGGTGGAGCCTGGTTGTTGCTCTGGGCAACAGTCGACAGGTGCGGCCGCCGTGGCATCCTGCTCCTCTCCATGACGATGATGGGCCTGGCCTCTCTGATCCTGCTGGGTCTCATGAAGTGTAAGTGGGCTTCAGTTGTCAGCAGGACGTTTGTTTTCTAATATAAACATAGAATCAGAACAACAAAGATGTCATCAGCCACTTCATCCACAGTTCATCTTACCTTAAGTCACCTCCGTCCTGAAGCTTTTGTTGGGATTAACAGCCTCGCTTTCTGTAAATCTGCCTGGAATGAAGGTAAAAGTAGTTTATATTCCAGGTTCAGCTCCCTAGATCACCTTCTGATCCTTTTGAAAGACATAACTGACCTGCTTTGTTCGTGGAAAAGTACAGCCCTGGTGGTTTTGTTGCGGAAAGAGCCACACTGTTGCTTCAGGCTCCAGCGCCCCCTTGTGGCGGAAATTGTGAGTCGCGCTGCTTGTATGTAGGACACTGCAGTGGGAGGAAAGTCAAAGACGTTTCAGGTTGTGTGGGGGGGCAGTGAGAAGCTGCCCGTACCGCAGAATAAACAGGTGTTGGGAGGCCTGATTCAGCCTCTAACCAGGATTCATCACTTCATCAAGGTACTTTCTGGTCCTAACCTGTCTTTGTGTCCTTTAGATCTCAATGAAATGGCCATCACAATTTTCTCCGTGGTCGGTCTGTTCGCCTCCCACGCTGCCGCCTCCCTGAGCATCCTCTTCACTGCAGAGATTATGCCGACTATTATCAGGTGACATTCACACCTGCACAAAGCAATTTAAAAAGCATTTTTGTGACTTGGAACGATGCAAAACATGCTGAGCGAAAAGGGATAATAAAGATGTGGTAAAAGAAGAAAAGTCAAGGAAACTTTTCTTCAATTGCAGCGCATTTATTTTACGGTTTTCCCACAGTCATGAAAGCTGTTTTATTCTAACCCTAACCCTTTTAAATGTGGGTCGTTAAAATGACATGAAAATGCTACGCTAATCCTTTTTTGTTCACAGTCAGTTGACAACGGTCCAAAAACAGTGTGTTACATTTTTCTTCACACCTAACAGTTTTTGCTGAGGAATCCAATAAGATGGCTGTCTGACTGTGTCTGCAGGGGCAGCGGCGTGGGCGTCGTTCTGGCTCTGGGCTGCTTAGGTCGCCTCAGTTCTCCTCTCATGGACTTAAGGAATCACTATGGTTACTTCCTGCACCACGTGGTCTACTCTTGTCTGGCTCTACTGGCCGTGCTGTCCATCCTGCTGTTGCCGGAGAGCAAGCGGAAGCCTCTGCCCCAGACCCTGGCGGATGGGGAGCAGTACAGGCGCCCCCCGCTGAGCAGGAGGAGGAGGAGGGACAATGTGCCGCTGCTGGCCACGCCCAACCCAGAGACCTAAAGGTGCTTTCCAGAATGGGTGTGGTGGGGCCGTGCTCTGATCCTTCACTTCAGCCATCGATCTCATCAGTGCAGAGCAGTGTAAACGCAGACGTACGGAGTCGAAGCTGCTCGGACGGCCCGCGCTTCCCCACATATCATCCTCTGATCATTCCAAACACAGGCAGCTGGCCTGGGTTGACATTTTCTTTGTGTGCCTGTCGATGCACACGTCGGGAAGCCTATCGTCCTGTGGAGAAACAGACCCTACGGAGTAACAGACCCTGCTCTACACGGTCCTCAGACGTGTCCTGGTAGCTCGTATCCCACACCAGACATCCGGGAGGAGTCGCATTTAGTTCTCACACTTGTCTTAACCTACGTATTTTGTGTCTCCTCCACACGACAACACAGCTTCACCTGAGACACTTTTCTGTGGTGGACGACGGTTCTCAGAGATGCGTTTGTTTGAAGACCTGGAGGGCCTTGATGCCTAATGTGAACGGCTGAAGCTTGTAAATATTCTGGACGTAGTTTCTATAACCTCTCTGGGCATCCCTGACAGTAACATGGAGCAGCGGAGGGTCAGTGGAGACGCTCTTGGATGGAATGGGGATTAATTTAGACCCAGGTCTTCAGATTTTATGAATGTACGGACAAGTCTGACACAAGCTTTCAGTCACGGTCAGACTGTGCTGATTGCGGCCTGGAGCCCGCTGCATCCAGTTCTGTTGTTATGAAGCATCATTAGTCAACTATCTGGAGGCAAAGTCATTTAAATCTTAAGCTCAATATTACTAAATTGGGTTGGCATGGAAACAGTGACCTGTCACAGCCTTCCAGCATGTTTGGAAGCACCAAAGGGCTTGTTTTCCGTTTCCTCCTTTAGCTGCGCGATACCTCTGTCCATGACCAGGGTGACCTGGAGGACAATAGATGGCTTCAGAAGGTTTAAGAGGTCATCAGAATTTGCTGGGTTGGATTCCTGAATGTGTTTGCTGCTGGAAAAGGCCCGATGATTGTGCTCCACGGTGGTTTGTCCGGGAGCTGAAGAGGGCCTCGAACCTCCTCCTCCATGCACCAGTATTTGTCCTGAGAGCTTCTTTGTTGCTATTGTTGCCAATGCTATGTTAAATATGACACTAAAGCTCAGTCTGCTGGGGATCTAGAGGCAGAAACTGACTGTTTAATATTTATTTATTACCTCTTCTACTCCATTTTGTGGTGTGAACTAGAGCAAGTGGGAGTAATAAATGAAAAAACACTGATCATTTTTGTCAGGCCTCCCTCTGTAAGCTACACTTAAACACTGATTAATATAAATTGATTAGTGTAATGCCACACAACACTGATCTGTGCAGTGATGACTGTAAACTGTAGCCTTATTTACTGTAAAATAAATCTGCTTATAAAAGATGTTTTTTTTTTCCAGTTAATAAAATAGAGCAAACTGCAGCTTTGTACATTTACATGAAATTATTTTATATCCACTTTTGTCTTCCGACTAATAGCTAATAGAAGCTTTAAAATATTAAACAGAATATCTTTGTTCATTTACAGATTGTGGACTTTAGCCCATGTAACGCATGAATAACTGATGAATTTCTCACATGCAATGGTTATCCGCAAGGGGGCGCCCGAGGACAGGAGGCTGCTGGTGCTCTGAGGTTCTGCCCCACATCATCGCCGGGGTTGACCTTTCAGAAACGTGTTTTTAACATTATACATTTCAAAGAAAAGTTCCAGATGTTGTCGTCTAAAGTTTGGGTGGTCACCTGTGGCTCGAGGAGCTGAACGGGTTGTAGTCGTCTTCTCGGAATATTTCCTTCATCTTTGGAACACGGTTGATGAATCTGACGGATGTCAAAAGCAGCAGAAAGAAAGGACAGGTGTCGCATTTGAAGAGAGAGTCGTTGGCCCGTTTGGTGCAATGCAGGAAACCGCACTTGTAAGATTCGACAAAAGCAGAACAGATAAAAGTTTCTGCATCGTTTACGCCATTTTCACAGGTTTGGTAAAAACAGGGACGTAAACATTCATGACCATAAAATAGAATAACCATGAATCTTCCGATCAACAAAGAGCACATTAGAAATATTCAGTAGGAGAAATATTCATAAATTAGGAGGGGCACTAAAAAAAACACACACACAACTAATAATCCACTTTAATAGATATTGCAATCAATAACAAGGAAAGAAGAGCTGAGTTAAAAGACTGAACCACCGTGACCATGTGATTCTGTCACTCAATCAATAATCAGGCTATGTTTGTGAACTGGGTCAGGTGCTACTGGAAAAGGTCACATTTTGTACTTTGGCGTGGTTTTTATCTGAATTTAACACTGAGGCATCATTACCCATAATACTTTACATTAGTTGTTCCTTCCTTTATTTTGCATCTGTATAGCATAGGACAGTAACCAGGGAGACGTGCCATCAGAACCGTCCATGACAGAGAAAATCTGTAAAATTAAAGACCATCTGTCGCTAATTAAACTTAACCTGAAGACATTTGATTTCTGAAGCCAAATAAAGGTTTACACATTTCTGCAAACAATACAATTTGCACATATGCCCCCCCAATAAAAAAAATATTAGCAATCACTTTCTTAAAAAAAAAAAATTACAATTGTAGTCACATAAAAGTTAAAAATACCAAGTAAATGTGTAACACCCCGCTGTAAAAAGTAGCATCGAGTGGAAATATCAACACCAGACCTGGGCCACAGAAAAGCTGCTGCACCTTAATTATCACCAACAGTCTGACAAACCAGCCTGAACATCTTCACAATAGCTGCATTCATACGGCCTCGGTCCTAAAAGGTTTGGTACCAGTATAACCCAACATTGCTTCTTCTACTATTAACTTCATCCCACGTGGATTTCAGGGTCAGTCCCGGATGAACATCTAGTTCACGTCAGAGAAAAACCTCAGAGGACGAGGAAGAGTAACAAAGATGAACTGTTTAAGGTCTGCGGGTTAAGGCACAGAAAAACATTCACCTGCTTTTAAGTTACGTACAACACGGAATCAGAATAAAGCATGAGTACCGTTTAGTGTTTGGGTGGGGGGGGTGGGGTCAATCACACAAATAATCTTCTTTTACAGCTTAATAACCTATGACCTCCACTGCATTTAATTAGGCTGAAACCTGTCAAAGTGCACAATGCATCGTTAGTGTTTTAAGTCCAACATGGTCCTGGATGTTTACAGAAGTCTTTCAGCTACAGAGAAATAAGAACTTGCATAAACAGACTTCACATCTTCTTGCATATGTAAGAAACCGTGATCGTTCTTTACTGTCGTTAGCTTATTACGTGCTTTTCACTTGATTACTTGATCGGTGATTTTGGGTGTTCAGAAAGCCGCCTAATGAAACGTCGTATTATGATTACTATTATTAACGTTGTGCTCTTTCCAAAATCCCACAGAGAGCAGGAAGATGTCATGTCCTCTTTTAGACTCGTTGGTTGGGATCAGAACCATCAATCATCAACGTCTTTATGAAAGTGCCAAAGGACTGCATTTAGTTAGTAAATAGCAGACAGACGAATGCAGAAGTCCAGGAAGCATGACTCAGCGAGTGTGTCTTACCCACCTCCTGGTAACAAGGACTGGGGTCGACCCAGACAGTCTCTGTGGTCTGGTGTGCATAGCGTACATACCCAAGACACAACAGCGTCATACACCCTTAGATCTTGGGTCGCCACCCGTTGATGAACTGCATGAGCTTCTTCACCTGCAGTTTGCTCAGCTTGAAGTCCTCCGACAGAATCTCCTCCGTCAGCTGCAGCAGCAGATTCCCGTCAATCTTCTCAGACACAAAAAGAGAAGCGATCTCGTCCGGCAGTCCGATGAAGCTCAGAGACTTGGACACCTCCTCGATGGAGAGACCGGCCAGGCTGGACGGAGGCTGCCACGGAGCAGCGGAGGGGACCGCCACAGAGTTCGAGGTGGTCTCTTTTGTCTCCTCCTCCGGTTGTGCAGGTGAGCTACCTAAAGGTTCCTGCCCACCGTCACAGACGGACCCAGAGAAGCCGTCTCTGCACGTCTTTGTGGCGTTTGTCTTTGATGTTCTTGGAGGTAAGATGGGGCAGGAGAGGCTCTGTTTAGTGTTAGACTCTTCGATCGGCTTGTCTCTGCACATTTCTGAATTGTAACTAGAGGATTTGGTGCAAAACTGATTGAGAGAAGTTTGTAAGTCAAAGTCCTGACTGTGATCTCTGCTGTCAAAGTCAACGAGGCTGGACGTGCAGGCTTTGGGGGTGCTCGGGGACCTTTTCCTGGGGTAGCTGTAGTAGCTCCGGCAGGCGGCTGGCTGAAATTCATCCATGCTGTGTGTTTCTCCTCCACTCAAGTTATTTGGCCACGACAGCCTGGACGCTAGCACATCCGATGGCAGGCTACCACTGAGCAAGGCAGCCTCTGGCTCTGTGCTGTTGGATTTAGCCCAGTTCGCACAGGGGTAACACGAGTGGTCCTGTGGGTCGGCCACCTCCGGCTCACACGCTCCACCGCTGCAGGAAAAGAAAAAACCTGTGATCAATTAGTCACAAACACTGTAGATTACATTTAAACACGTCGCTTGTTGCAGGTGAAATGGGGATGCGGCTGGAAAAGGTTCCATTTCTTACATGTGGAGACCAGAGGAATAATAGGAGAGGGTTGGACTGGGACAGCGGGTGTCCTGCTGTAGCGACTTCGACAGAATGGGCACCAGGGGCATCTGTTTGGAACTGCGCGGGGGGATGGGTGGAGCGTTCAAAAGACGGCATTCTTCCTTCACCTGGACCAAGCAGAAAGAAACACAAAAAACTGCTGAAGGTGTCGCGCTGATTCATGCTACACTGAACACCGGTCACAATCCCAGCATCATCTGTGAGAGTAGAAGTATTTAAACTTGATGCTTGCTACTCATCAGCAAAAACAGACTGCGCAGCTCAAACTCTGCATCGCCACGACTGTGAACTGCAGCTCCGACCACACGTGTCATTATATCTGAATCATGGCTGCAAAGCTACTAAATGACTCCTTAGTGGAAACAACGTGAGTTTTATTGGGCTGTGCTGCTGCTGTCTCCACTGCAAAGCTCAAATCCTCAAAGTACTAAATGGTTCTGCAAGCCTGAGTGTTGACATGTGAATATCTACCATGACTGATGATACTCACGGCTTCAGACTTGGGTGGAACCGGTGGGGGAGTGAGAGACTCATCCGGGCTGGTTACGGGCACCAGAGGACAGGTGATGGGGTAGGACGGAGCTGTTGTCGTCCCACAACAGTTGCTGACGCCACGAATCCCTTCACTAACTGAGGGTTTCTGGATCTGACCCCTCAAGTGGTCCAACCAAAGCTCCTCATATGGGACATCTGACCTGTTGTGGGGCGACTGAGGGTTGCTGTTCTCCAACAGCTCAGGGAAAAAGTGCTCGCTCTCTCCTGAATCTGACGGGTTGCTGTCAGAGGGGAGAAGAGCCCACTCTCCGCATAACGTCATGCAGCCCTGCAGGTTGACCTCGCTGTTCCCGTGCAGGTTGCTGCCGTACACACACACAGACAGACGGTGGAAAGACTGAGTGAGCTCATCGCGAGCGTACGTTAACGAGCTGGGGATCTGCATGTAGTTGGGTCCCCCGTTGGAAGTGCTGCTGCCTCCGCTGCTTCCGCTACAGCTCCCATTTCCGCTGCACTTGTTGGGGCTCTTACCGTCATCGTTCCAGTCTGCTCGCACGTCCCGGACGGCCCGAGAGTAATCGTCAATGTCAAACTGCTCCTGGCAGAAGGAGAACCAGCGGTGCACCATGGTATCCAGCCATAACTCTCCCTGCAGTAGCTCCTCTGGAATAATAAACCTGGGCATGGCCATGTGGAAGGGAAAGTGGATGGGGATAATTTTGTTGCTCCTCAGAACGCAGCACACGACCACTGTTTTAGTCTGGATGTTGACCAGTTTGTAGCGATGACCTTCTCGAATGAGGTGGAGGTCGTGCTGGTTGCGGGGCGGGGTGCTGGGCACCGTGACATTGACAGGGAGACGCGTTTTCTCCACGATGTTCCTGATGGTGTGCTCGCCGTCCTGCATCTGGAGCTCGGTCGGACTACAGGTGCTGAACCTGCCTTTGCACTGGAAGGGTAAGCTGATGCTCTCATTGGTGCGGTGGTTCATGCAGATGAGGCAAGGCATCTTTCCTCGGCCGATCTTGCTGATGGAGTTCAGCTTCCCGATCTTCTTGAAAATGGTGTTGAATCTGGACTTTTCTTTGGAGGTCTTGGCATATAGGATCTCAGCCTGTCCCATTAAAGTCAGTTCGTCGCCTGTACTCAGTGTAATGTTGTAGACCTCAGTGTCTTCGTTGCATTCTCCTGACGCCATCTGTGGAAACACGACAAAAGGCTGAGCTAACGCTTTCTGGGGTCGAAAGCCAGTCAGACAAGGGAAGCCCCAAGCGTTTAAAACATTCACAGACACGTTTAATAAATGCAGACCAGCAGCCGCTGTCACTGTCGCTCCTATCTCTGTCTTTCAGCTGTTCTCCAGATGTGTTTTTTGGCAGAAAAAGAGGGCTTTATTTATTATCGTTTTTCTCTTCAGTAAATGAAATTGGTGCCAGAACATTTCTTTTCAGATGTTTCCAGTTTGTGTCAAATGCTGAGGAAGCTTGTAAAAACTGGCTGTCCACTTCTAAGAAAAGTTTGTGTTGAAATTACAGTCAGCTTCACTATCAGTTTGACAGTGAAGATAAAGAATGACATACAAGACGTAGGAGCCTTCTGTTATCAGGCGTCAGCAGATATCTCCCTGTTCTTTATCGGAATATCAAGGCTTTCTTTCCTCATCATCTCTTCATTCAGTTGCTTTAAATAAAAACCCAATAATGTAACTTGTACCTTTACATTGAAGGTGATCTCCTCCATGACGTACACTCTCTCAGGGAATGCTTTGGCCACCTCCTCCACGCTGTTGAAATACTGCACAGGTTCTTTCACATCCCTGTCCTGCTCCAGTAACTTAAACTGGCCTAAAGTAGACAAAAACACGGAGCCTCAAACGCAGGCTGTACTTTTGTATTGGAGGTATACAGTAAATGAGAAATCATTTCATGTGAGCTACAACATCTGATTTGTGTTCTCACTAATACAAAAAGCCACAAATGAATTGAAGAGCACCCAGACACACAGCTCACCTTCATAGTGCACTGGGATCTCTATTTTTGGCCCGATGACATAGTGTCCCTCCTCCAGACTGTGAGCAGTAATAGTTGTCCATTGACGACAGGAATGAATTAGGAGGTAGTCATTGTCTCTGAGCCCTTCAACTACCTGGCCTGGATGAGTAAAACCAACAAACACAACAAACATTTAATGCAATGAGAGAAATACTAAATCATATTTCTACACAACGTGATATACAACCCATCTTTGAATGTCAACAGCATCTCTCTGATGTGAATGTGTCAATATGATTCTTGCAAAACTGATATCCAATCACTGTTTTCCATATTTAACGTGAATGATCAGTATACCAACTGATCATTCGGCATGGCTAAAAAGTGGATAATTTCCTAATAATAATTTAGTTATTAATGTATTTCTTCTTTATGTTGAGTATGTACTTCCTGGTCAGCTGACTTCCTGCCCAAACACTTGGTTATCCAGCACATTAAAGTTCCTCTCTTTAAGAGAGAAAGGTGCTCTTATGAATCCCAAATTTAACTGTGCTAATAAAAAACAAAAACAAAAAAAACAAAAAACCTTAAACTAAAACATTTCTCAATAATGCTGTTCTTATTCCAAAGTTCAAGTCCTAATGGAGATGCTTGTGATTGTGTTAATACAGCTTTCAATACAGATTTCAAACCAGCTCATGCAGTAATAAACTCCCAATCTGCAAAAAAGCTTCATTTTAATGTCAGTATGTTTCTAGGATTACTCAAATATGACTTTTTAGTCTGAGTGAACAATAAAATCCTGCTATTTGAGCTGTTGCGCAGTTTTACTTGATAAATAGAACAAGCAAAAACTTATTTTACTCCCAACTGATAGCTTAAGCTGCATGGCCAATTGAGAACAAGAGGTTTATAAATGCTCCGTAAAATAAAAATTATTCCATAAGTTAACAAGGAGAATTTAAAATGTTGCTTTCTTTTAGAAACAATGAAAACATTCAACGTCAAAAATCCTCAGAGTCGGAGTTTTTACTTTAGCGGCTAACTAGCACTGCAGTGGCTGCAGCAGGAGAAAACTTCGTAACAACATAAGGTTACTAACCATTATCCAGCTTGACAATTTGAGGCAGTCTGTAAGAACTGACAAGTTGATCTAATGGCAAAGACGTAGTACTCCAAGTAACATCTTTTAAATTGTTGTACAACATTGTTCCAAGGTCCATCTTGCTAGCTTATATTAGCCTAATGGACAGCTAGCAATGTGTAAACACGGCCACGAAAGGCGCCTCTAGCCTAACTTATAGCAAACTAGTTATCCATCTAAGGTTTCATAATTGTCCTCTCATTGCTTATTAACCGCAACATATGCCTAAGTATCATTAATATTCGTTGTCTGGAAATACAGTGAAGCCATGTTTGTTTAACTAGCGAAAACAGCATCAGGGCAATGGTCGACAGGCAGAGTAACGGAAACACGTCACATGAGTCTTTAAAAACAAGAGCATTAGTTGTAAAAATGTGCTATTGTGAATAAATCATCGTTTCACTTTTCTGCCTGTCAGGATTAGGAGTGATGGAGCGGCAGTTTTAACACGATGCAGCGCGTAATCTGCAAATAAATGAAGTAAATGCTTACACACACACACACACACACACACACACACACACACACACACACACACACACACACACACACACACACACACACACACACACACACACATTTCTAAATAAATGTTGCACAGTGTTGAGCAAATCACCTCTGACTTCCTCCGCTTCAAATAGGTCGAACTTCCTCAGTTTGGTGCACAGCTCAGTGTTCCCAGCAGCTGCAACTATGTCTTTTCTGGACACCCTTAGGCAGTGGGACAACGCCTGTACTGTTGCTGACGGGCAGGATTTCTCTGAAGCACTCAAGATTTTTTTGTCTATTCAGGAACCAAACTCCAAAATCTATTTCAACATTGGCTGCCTCCAGCTTCTGAATGAGGACTTGAGTGCTGCTGAAAAGGTAAACTTCTAATATAAACTACAACTTAACATTACAGAGACGTAACCATGGTATAATACTTATCAAGTAAAGTCAAATCTAGCTAAGATGGTTTAGAGGCAGCTGCAGAAATGAATGACATGTATCTGACATGAAAGTGTGAGTCATCGTAAAAAGGGAGAAGTTTAAGAAGGTACCATTTCCTCTTTTGATTGAAAAGCTGGCTGTTGTTTTCTTGTGTTTCTCAGGCATTCGATTCCAGCATTTGCAAAGATGAACACCTGGCTGTGGCCTTCTTTCAAAGAGCAATCGCTTTTTACAAAATGACCAGGCAAATATACCACCCATGTCAATAGAACACAATCATTTTCTATCCATTACTTTAGAAATTCTTTATGTTGTGTCATTTATCACTGGACATGCCAGCCAAATGACTGTTTGTGTTCAAAGATATGAGGAGAGTTTAGCTGATTTCCAGCAGACGTTGAAAGAACTGAGGGGCAACCAGCTGATAGACTACGGCGCCCTCGGTCTCAGATACAAGCTGAATGCATGCGAGGTGAGCGTGGGCATGTTTATTTTCCACCTCCTGACACTGATACATCCTGTAAATGGTCCACTGCAGTTTAAATATTTTCATTCAATGCAAATAAAAGTTGCGACTCTGTTGGATTCAAATATCAGCAGGTTGTAATGTTCCTCATGTGTCGGCAGGTTCTCCACAACATGGCCCTGACTGAGGCCCACCTGGGTCACTGGGAGAAAGCCCAGGAGAGCCTGGTGAAAGCTCTGGACTACAGAACATACAGCAAACTCACCCTCATCGACAACGCCCTGCAGGCCACCCTGGTGAGCAGAATTTACATTCGCGCGGCCCGTCGCTCTCGCTCTCACTCTCAGTTTCCAGCTCTTTCAGTTTTTGAAAAAAAAATCCCAACGATGTTTGACAGACGTGATTTCACCTTCAACAGAAACAGAAACTTTTCAAATTAATTGGGTTCCCTTCAAAAGTGCTGTTTAAACCAAATAAGCGCTACGTAGCTGAGCTGGAGAAGAAGGACTATCTGGGCAAAGCAAAGGTACATTTGATTTCATTAAATTAACAATAATAATAATAATAATGAAAATGGAGATGACTAACCCAGATTTCCGCTTTTTTCAGGTGGTTGCTTCTGTGGTTCCTCAGGATGAATTCTCAGGATTTGCTCCATTAACACCACAGGTACTCACTGACCACCAATAATCTAAAAATAGAAAATCACCTAGGAGATCTCAACACACAAACATGCAGGATTGAAACAGTTTGCAACAATGTTGTTGGTTCTGTTTGATGTGGCAGGTTGAAAGCGACCGAACTCTTGCCAAAGTCGAGCCTGAGGTTCTGAGGTAGAACACCATGAGATTTCAGCTACTGTATGTTTGGGAAACAGCCCGTTAACATCACTAACAGCTGAGATGAACGCGTCCCATCTCCACAGAGCTCTGGAAGGAGAACCACACACTGTCCTGTACGAGTTTGTCCCTGAGACCAGCGACGAGCTGGCTGTGGTACCAGGAAATGTGGTGTTTGTGCTGCAGAGGGGCGCCGACAACTGGGCCTCCGTGGTCTTCAATGAGAGAGTGAGAAATGCAGCAGAGAAGAGCTCTGATGATTTGATATCTGGGGGACAAATTGCCTTTAAGAGAAAGAATTTGGCTGAGGATTTATTGTGTTCTTGTTATTTCCAGAGGGGACTCGTTCCTTACAATTACCTGGAACGTTTGGAGATCTCGCTGGCTTCTAAAAAGAAGGATGTAAGAACCTGCTTGGCTGTTTAAGGCTTTTTTTGGTTCATTTTTTTGGTCGTTTAGTGGTTTAAAATAACTGGAATTTTTGTCTGCATGAATGTTGGACAGGTAAAATCTAGACCTCCGTCTCGACAACCTCCGACCAGACCTGAGAGGAAATCAGGTAGATCTGACCTAAACTAATATTGAAGCAAAGAGCTGCTGTGACATTAAAGCCATTTGTTATAAATCTCCAAGGTCTTACTCCCCGCAGCGACAGCAGAGACACACAGATGAAGGTGCGCTGAAAACTGCTGACTCGCTTTAAGAAAACTGCGTGTTCAGGTGCACTTGCGCTGATGTCTGACCTTGAATTCCAGGACGCGCGGCTCGCCGCCGACTCCTGCGTTGTCAAAGTCCATTTCACCTTCACCTTCGCCATCATCGTCCCCCGCGGCTCCTCCTACGCGACGCTGGCTGAGAAGGTCGGCGAGAAGCTGTCGGTTGCCGCCGACGCCGTCATCTTGAGGTGCGACGCCTGGAAGCGCTCAGGGGTGAGAAGCTCCTCAGGGCAGAAGCTTCTGACCGACTTCTCCTGTTTCCTTCAGCTCAAGCTCAGAGGCAGTGGAGGAGGAGGAGGTGATGGATGGCAGCACAGACATGGAGGCTGTGTGGAGTCGCGTCAGCGGCCGCTGCCTGACTCTGTGGTGCCGTCTGGCACAGGTGAGTGACCTTTGCTGACTTTGTTTTGGCTGATCCTCTACCGATCACCCCTTTCTGACGAGATGATAAATAAGGGAGACTCCTCAGGGGCCACTGTGAGCGTGACTCGTTTAAAGATTGAGCGAAAGAGCTCATCCTGCTGTTGTTTTTGAAGCAGACCAGCAAACCGCCACAGAAGCAGACGTACGTGCTGGCACTTCACACATACGACTCCTCAAATCCGGAAGATCTCAGTTTTCTCCAAGGAGACAAGATCACACTTCTCTCAAAAGGTGACATAAACCTTCACTGTCAGAAATGACTGGAAGAAGCAGGATTCCCATTATTAACTCCTCCTTTTCTTTAGTGAACCAGGACTGGCTGGAGGGGGAGTGTCATGGAAACACTGGTATATTCCCTGCAGCCTTTGTGGAAGAAGTTCCTGTCAGTGGACAATAATTTAAATAAGCATATATTTAATTTCTCTTTAAAAATAGAGAGCGTACAATTATTGAAATATCCAAAAACAAGCTGAGGAGTTCTGATAGGAATGTAAATGAGTCCGTTTACGTCTACTCAAACCCAGAAAAATCTGTATTTTTTTAATCTCAACATTTCACAACAGTACTAGTGTGTAGACGTGAAAAACAGTTAAATCACGTAATGGTTATAGAGTGTTTGGTGCCTCATCGTGAATTTGTTCCCTCCTCTTCATAAGCAATGGCGATGCCTTTCCTGCCCTTCACTGCTTTGACCACAGGGGTTTCTCCAAGCTTCTGCTCTAAACCTCGCCAGCTTCGTTCTGCCAGGAAAGACGCTGAGACGAAAAAGCAACGAGTCGCAGTCAAGCACAAACAACTGTGCGTGTGGAGCTCTCTTCTGTTGCAAGGAATGCTCAAATGTAGAATAAATGAAGGTACCAGCTGAGTGAGCGTTGGCGACAGTCATCGTCTGGTTCCTGAGCACCACAGATGAGCCACAGGTGGGCCCTGCAGGCTCACTGAGCAGCAAGTTGTGGCTCCGCATGGCGCCTGTGATTAAGGATACATCAGGCTCATCGTCTTCCTGATCAGCCAGGGGGACGTGACTCTGTCCACCTGGAAGTTTACACGGAAAGAGGAAATGGATTCGCGTTAAGACTGAATATTGATGAAGAGTTTCTGAATTCTGATGATTTTTAATCGTTAATGGCAGAAAGTTCATTCAAATCTTTGGGTTTTGAACCAGATTAAACAAGAAAAGCAGTAAGCTTTCAGGTTGGCTCTGAAAGGCGCCGTGAATATTCTTTCAAATCAGCATTCACTTTCAAATAAACAAATAAAAATGTAAATCATGGACTTTGGTCCAGTGTGTTGAGGGTTTTTATCCAGTTTATGTCAAAAATGCAGCTTTTGCAGACAAATGATAAAAAGGATGCAGTGACTTCTGAATATATCCACATCTCACCTGGTAGCAGACGTCGAAAGTCAGTGACGTATTCCTCCGACCACTCCCTCGCCTTGTTGCAGGCCACATCCATCTCAAAGGGCGTCACCACCGGCTTATAAAACTCACGAGAGTCCAGCAAAGAGTTCTCAGGACACGCGACCAACACGAAGATGTCAATCTCCTGAAAGTTTGCCAGTTTGGGCACGTTGAGTTTCCCCATGGCGAACATGTAGCTCTTCTTGCCGGCTCTGTGGAGCGTCTCCTTCAGCTGCTGGATGATGTTGAGGTAATCCACTACCCCAAGTGTGCCAACCAAGATGCCCACCACGCGGGCATCTTTGGCCCTTTCTATAGAGTAATATCTCTTCATTAGTGCACGGTTGACATTTACAGACTCTGTCCTACCGGTCATTGTTTTTGGGTTGAAGGAGCTGAATGAGCAGCGATTCCAAGTCATCATGAAGTTTCTCAGCGTTGCTCCCTCCTCGCCCACATAGAACATACTGTAATCTGTCACGCCTAACCCAGCCTTCAAGAAGAACTGCCTTCCAAACTGACAGATGAGCCGGTTGCTCTCTTGCTCTGGCGGGCAGATGCTGTCCGAGCGTCTCTTAATCCAGTTGTGAGTGCAACATTGCTCTGCTTCCACAACAAGTTCTGAGATGACAAGGTTTGGATACCCTGGTGAAAGCAGGGCCGCGAGATCATCTGCAAAAGTCAGGGTGTGAAGGTAAGATTCCACGTATTTCCAGTTAGCGCCACAGTTAACTTCCACTTATCAGAGAACATCTGGAGAATATAACTGCATGCACTGTGTCATTTAAAGTATTGAGTAACTTTACTTTGCAGATCATGCTATATTAATGAGTAGGGAAAAAAAGGATTTTATCAAAAAAAGATGACGTTAGAGATCAGCTTACTGATGGCATGAACATAGTTAACATCGTAGAGAAGGATGACTTGACTCTGTGCGTCTGAGTAGAGTTCTCTGAAGGCAGACGTGCACTTCTCAAGATCCAACGGCCTTCTTTCAAAGATGTACAACAGCGGTAGCCTTTTAGAGGGGCTGAGGCAGGCGCTGCCATAATGCACAATGCAATCAGCTCCAACATGTTCTGCTGCAACCTCGTCCACGCAACAACTACCCAAAGCAAAACACAAAATATGGATGTAACCACACTTCACCTTCTATAGAAGAAACAAAGCATTTTAAAACATGAACAATCTGACTAAAAACTGGTCTGTTACCTTCCGTAGGATGTGTCTGCCAAGATATATGTTTTAGCATGAGTGTTCCCCTCAATCTGCTGAGCTACTGCAACCGAATCCACAAGCAGCTCATCGGGGAACTGCAGAGCAACCTGAGGACGGATCAACCATCAGTAATAAGCTCTCAAGTGCAGTTCCAGTGATGTGCGAGAAGGACGCGAACTTCTCACCTTCTCAAAACTGCCCTCACCGATGAAATCACACGTCTCCTTAAGTTGATACAGCTCCTGGAGTTGGTCCACGGGGGTATTGGTCCTGGACCTCACATTCACCGCTCGCCGTATTACCGTTTCCGAGTCGGTGCTGAACGCGTCACTCATTTTTGCGCAGGAAACGGCCGCGTGCCGCCTGTTATGACACACAGATTGTATAAACTAATTATTATTGAGCAAATAACTAAGGCGTCAAAGTTGCAGACAGTGTCATATTCTAATAAGCCAAGAAAAAAAATGTTGTTAACTGCATGGTTATCAAAACGAGTATATTACCGGATCCATTTGCTTAGCCGCTAACGGATTTGACTCCGTTTCAAACTGAAGCCATTACAAATCGTTATTTATTACGTCTCAGCTATGTTCTCTACTGACATTAAACACAAATAAACTGAAACTTACAATTCAGGTAAATAGAGATATAAACACTTCTAGAGAGCGACACACGTGTGACAGCGGAAGCACTCCTACAGGCACAGCATTCACTACCGGTTCAACCTGTTCCTTTCAATGTAAAACCCAGAATCGCTCCACATTTGGGCCGGTTAATTCAGACGACAACAGTTCGATAACTCTTATAAACAACATCATAATTACACAAAAATAAAATAAAGTGCAAATCCTATTCATTACATACGTCGTTAGTTTTTTACACTTTAATTTTTTGTTTGTTTTGCTAATTTGCTGGCATGTATATATTCCATATACTTGCCAGCAGATTTGCATGTATATGGAATATATATGGTGAATTTTTTTCTTCTATATTTTAATTAAAATACTGAATAAAAATGGTTCTTGTTCAGATTGAGAAATGTTTCCTAATTTGTATGCTGTCTTAGTTGTGGTATTTCTAACAATGTTCATTAAGGGAGGCTATTTATGTTGTAATTTATTGGAAATTACTGTCAACATAATCTGATGGTCCTTCTAGATAATCTTTAAAATTTGTTTTACCATAGCATCCACATTCCCAGTGATTAGCATGACATACCTGAAACTTTAGACTAAATGAACATATTTTATTGTC
>BJFM01000721.1:0-20248 GCA_016586285.1 Arothron firmamentum | reverse complement strand
TTTTTTTTTTTTTGCAAATGAAACTGGTTTTGGATTATAATTGGTCATATTTAGTCAACAGGTTTTCTAAAATCCTAATTTAAATAAAGATGCAGTAATAATAATAACAATGGCCTAAAGAGAATGGCTTCATATTTAGAGCAGCTTACCTTCACCAGTGACTCCACCAGAGTTTGCCCATCAGCCAGAGCTTGGTCTGTGCCATCATCGCCCACTTTGTTTCTTACTAGTGACATCAGGGCGACTCGTCCAGAGTTTGGGACTCCGCCACAGCAGGCAAGATGAGGGGCAGGCAGCCCTTCACTTCTGTTCTCCTCCTGGAAGATGCCTCATTCGGCAGACGACGGTTGTCCAAGGCTCAGTCCCAAACCCGCACCGTGCATCACCTTATTCCGTCGGACTGTTGAACTACACTTAGTGGTGATAAAACAAGCATGTGCAGCTGCAGAAACGGCCCAAGAGCAGCCAGGTGCAATAAAATGATGTATCTTCAGCACGGTGTTAATCCTGTGATTGACCCCTTTGGTCTGACGCAGGCTGAGATGAGCAGCTAATCTCATTAAATGGAACTGAGACTGGAGAGCCGGAGCAGCTGGTCTCCACCACAACGGCCCCTCCACTGACGGGGGGCTGAGCCGCTACCTCACACACTCCAGCCACCCGACCGTAAACGAGCGTATTCAACAGAACGAGTCAACCAGCGTCTTCTCACACTTTGGATGTAGCGCTCGCTAAAACACCCGCTGGTTTATTCATTCCAAACCAGACGTAAGGCTCTTTAAAAAGCAATGCGCTTGGCACGCACTTTTTTATTGATCAGAATAAATAAACGTACAGCAATTTTTGACAAAAAAGTGTGATAGAACAGCGTGGAACCATCACACAGGTGCTAAAATTTAAAGGCGTTAGAATTTTATTAAAAGGAATTTTAAAACGACAGTCAGTGTCCGTCCTCGTCTGCCCAGAAGGATTCTGTCCGAGCGTCAGGGATGCGGGGTCCTTACGGCCTTCCTCCCCTTCCGTGGAGAAGTCACTGCCTCTTTGATGTTGGCCAGAAGGCCTCGCTTGGCTTTGGCCTCCGCTGTGGATTTCTGGGACCTCCTGGCCAGTTCTGCCTTCAGCGAAGCGATCTCTCCATCCATGGCGGCGTTCTGCTCCAGGACTCCCTCCAGAGATTTTGCCTTCATCAAAAAAAAAACCAACAGAAATTATGAGCGTTTGGCACACCGTGCACGTCACCTCCACCCTCTGCTGCCCCACCTGGTCGCTGGCCTTCTTCTGCAGGAGCTCCACATCAGCAGATTTGTGGAGGAAGCCATCTCGGACCATCTCCAGCGTTTCCCTCAGCTCTATCAACCTTCTCTCTAGGGACACGATCAACTGAACCAAATATTCCCAGTCAAAACTGGAGCCTGTTCAGGGGATAAAACACTCTGGTTTGTCCCGTTTACCTCTTGCTTATCTTCACACATCCTCTCAATGGCACACTTCTCTTTGTAAAGACGTGCGTAACGGTCCTCAGCTGAGAAGAAAAAAAAACCACAGCCATATATTGGACCCACTGTTTGTTAAGGACCCAATGATTCAGGACAGGAGAACTGGTGAGTGATGTTTGGGAGACTCTGCTGACCTTCTGCGGCTGGTGCTTTGGGTGGTTGCGTTTGGCAGGACTGCTCCATGGTCGGGGGTGCGCTCACCCCCCTGGTGGCACCTCTTAAAGTCTCCAATTCTGAAACTTGACGTCTGAGAGCCTGCAGAGCAGATTTGACGGTTAACCATTGAAAATCTGGATTCAAAGGGATTCTGAATCCCAAGAGGCCGAGCTGAGTGATTCCAGTGTGAGGTTTTCGTCAGCTTTGCTTCAGGTGGGTGCTTTCGTTTCCGGAGGTCACACCCAGAAACAGCTGGATCAGTGTTGTCACTCTCATTGGCCAGAAGAAGGAGTCAGCAGGTGCTCAGACCGGACCAGGAGGTGAAACCACCAGCAGGACGTACCTCAACTTTCTGCTGTTCAGCAAGGAACTCATCAACAGGAACGTAGTCATCCTCCAGGTTGCTCATAGCGCTCTGGTAGGCGTGCTCCTTGATGGCGTCCTTGTACATCTCAAAGGTGTTCTCCAGCTTGTCTTGGTAGCGCTCCTTCAGCTCTTCGATCTGCTGACTAAACATTTGAACTCCGCAAGAGCTCGAATGCTAAAGAAAGACCGCAGATGCGAAACCAGGCGCAGAGGAGACCGACCTGCGCAGTTCCTCGCTCTCCATCAGCTGCTCCAGCATCGCGTCGCCCATTTCTTTGCGGATCTCCATTTCCTGAACCAGGTTGCGTCTCCGCTCAGCCAGAAGTTTGTTCCTCAGGCATTCGATCATGTTCACAAGTTCCTGTGAGAGGCAACTGTTACTGGAGCGAACGGCCGAATGTGGAGAGACGGCCGCTGACTCACGTTCTGCGGCAGTAGAGACGTGTCAGCCTCCTCTTGCTCCTCCAGCAGCTCCTCCTCAGATAAAGAGCCCTCCGAGGCCTGGCTGGCAATCAGCCCCTTCCTGACCAGAGGTCTGCCATCGCGCCCAACTAAGCAGGGAGCCAGACAGTCCTGAGGCTTTTCGGGAAGCACCTGCACCACCTACGGACAGGAGGTAGCGTGAGCCGACGTCGCCCTTCGTGATTCCACAACTACCCGACGTTTGCGCGAGTTCGGCTGACCTGTTTGGCCACAGCAGAGAACTTCATAACGTGGAGGGTCTCGTCGTAGGTGGAGGCACACTGGTTAACGTTGACGATCATGGACGCCTTTCCTCTGCCGCAGAAGAAAGCCTGGAAGAGCTTGGTCAGCTTGCTCTCCCTGAAGGGGATGTAGGCGCTCTTCGTCCTGACGCAGAGGGACTTTAAGAGCTCGCGTCACAGCAGGACGTCCCGGAACCTTGAAAGGCGGCCCTACCGGTCGCCCTGGTTGTTGCGGAGGGCGGTGATGCATTTCCCCAGAGTGAGCAGCGAGGTGTTGATGTTGCCGGCCTCCTTCAGCCTCTCTCCAAACGTCTTGGTCCTGTTGCACCTTTCCGAGCCGGCCAGGTCGCACAGAGAAAACCTTCAGAAGGGGGGGGGGGCACAAGATCAGAACCCGCCAGCGAACGATGGGATTTCCGCCGGTTCCGGAGCCTTACTCTGAGAGCCATTTGACCGCCGCGTCCTCAATCTTCAGCAGCTTGATGGTGAAGATGCTGTGGCTGAGAGGCGAACTGCTGTCAGATTTACAGAGCAAGAAAAAGAGGAAAAAAAACTCCTAAAAAAAGCAAACCAACTTGCCTTCTGCTTGAAGACTGGTTCATCTTTGTAGCTGCAGCGCTTCGGTTTCTGTTTCCGTACTGAAGCAGTTTGAAAGCTTCTCCCAGGTTCTGGATGTTGACCCACCTCAGATCTGCCAACACAGAACAGCGTGGCCCCGTTTGAGCAGCGCTGCCCCCCCCCCGGCCCCCCCCACCAACAAAGCAGGAAAACACCTTTAACGTAAGCGTTCCCCGCGCCGTCGTCACACACTCGCAGAGACGCGCGCTTCCTGGACCTGGAGCAGAGAGACGGCTGAAGCAGGTCGTGCACGCTCTCGTTGTAGATTTCAAAGAAGGCCACCCACAGGGCGAACTGGCTGCTGCCCGCTTCTGCAGAGACCGGGCCCCACAGTGAACCCAGCGACAGTTCGGGGACAGCGGCTGTAGCTCGGATCAGAACAAAGGATTCAAGCTTTACCGGACTGGTGGCTGGACAAACCGGAGGACGAGAGAGAGGAGGAATAGCTGGACAAGGACTCTGAACCCCCACTGGGTCTGGGAGGATCACATTCCTAGAGGACAGTGAAGGCATCACCTCTGGGAAGAGATGAAAGGATTCTGTTTTCTTTTTCTGTCTCACTTCTTTGACTGAAGCGAAAATGACGGCCTTGGCGCTTCGCTCCTGCTTGACTTGGTCGGGAGCCAGGCGCTGAGCGTCGTTCCTGAGGTGGGGTTTCAGGTCCATCCCCTCATACTGCTGGCCTTCAATGTGTCGAAAGGTGGCGTCCAGCACTCGTGGAAGGATGCCTGGGTCCTTCGGCGTCCCTTAAAACACCTGAGGGCATCAGAACAAGGCGGAGCTTCCGAACGACAGAGCTGTGAAGGTGAAGTTCAGGTCTTCACCTTGGATGGTGTGAGTCTTCCCAGCATTGGTGACACCGTAGCTGAATATCAACGCATTCTTCCCGTCCAAAAATCCATTCACCTGACTCTTCACGGTGTGTTCAAACAGCTCCGACTGTGTCGACTCAGGCCCGAAAATCTAAAGTTACACAAGAAAAGGACACCAATCTAGTCCAATAATCTCATCAAGAAAAAAAAAAAAGAGATTTAGAACGCTCACCTGTGAGAAGGAGAACTTGTGGAGAGATGTGCCCACGCCCTTCTCACTGCTCTTCATGGTGGCAGAACCCTTCGGTGCATTCAGGGTCACCATCTGGTTGCTTTCAATCACTACGCAATCCTAAGAAGAGTCAACTGTCAGCTACTGCTGGATGGAATACAGCCCGTGACATTTCACTCCACAGGGGCATCACGGACCCACAGCGTCATCCTTGCCGTGACCTTAGTTTTCCCTGTACCTGGTCCTCATTGTCAGACAGCTCCTCTTCAGAAAAAGGCCTGACTCTGAGGTAAACGCTCATGGTCTGCTCCTCAGCAGCGTCTGGACCCCCATTCTGCAAACAAAGCACCACAAAACGCGTCCATAAATAAAATAACAATTAAAAAAAAAAAAGAAAGAAAGAAAAGCAGTGAGGGCCAGTCTGGGAAGAAACTACATAAATGCTCCTTTTCTGGAGGAACAAACCACCACCTGCTGGGTTGTGCTGACCGGAGCCACATCAAGCTCCAGGTCAACAGGCTGCAAATGGTCGCTGGTGAAGCTCGGAGCTGCACCCACATCAGCCGCCGGTGCCTCCATCAGGCTGGGTCGTGTAATTGGGTGGCTGAAGCTGTTCTTTTACCAGCGCCTCAACAGAGAACTCGGCCTCCAGAAGCAGGAACTTCACCTCCGTGGGACAATCTGACGCAGAAAAGCTGTGGAGGCTGATTAACATCAGGTGTGCGCAGGTGAACCCGGAAGTGACCAATTTTAGGCTTTTACTGCAGATCAAATCATCTGAAGCGCATCGGATTGAGTTAAATTTATGTTGTGTATGAACAATTTACAAAACTGTTAAGATGAAGCGAATTTACTTTATTTTCTCGGGAAAACAGTCACGTGCCCCGATCATATTTAATAATTCTGTTAAAAAGTAGAGGATTGGATCCGATAGGTGCATCAACATGGAAACTAAAGACCATTAATTTTATGTTAAAAAATAATAAAAACCTTTGGTTAATTTATACCTGGACGCAGACTCCATCTAGTTGTGATCTGGGCTACTTGGCTGTTCCTACATCATCTTGTAGATGTTAAGCAGGAAATGGCATCTTAAAGCAGAATTTAATTTAGCAATTTATCAAGACTCAGTTTTCTATATTCCAAAAACTAATGTTGAGACATTGAAATGGAGTTTTATGAAACATTAACCTTATAGCTCAACACCAAAGGAACCCAGGTTTAGCCATTGGTGGTAGAATTTAACAGCTTTGGTTTTAAAAATTATTTGTGACCCTAATGAACCATGAAATTTGGGCCCAAATTAGTCAATCTGTGATGTACAAACACTATAAATTCTAACAGACTGGTCTATTTATTGACCCACTAACTGTAGTCACAACAGGAGACACAAGTTTTCATTCTTCTCTTTATTATTCTGCAACATTTATGCATCTGCGATGGTGACCTCCACCTCCACACCAGGCTCGATGCTGATGGAGGTGATCTGCTTGACGATCTCAGATGGACTGTGCAGATCAATCAGACGCTTGTGGATCCTCATCTGAAAGCGATCCCAGGTTTTGGATCCTTCACCACAGGGGGTTTTTCTGGTGGTGATCCGCAGAGTCTGCACAAAGTTCAAAACATCAGACTTCAGCCAGGGGCAAAATAAACCTCCAAACATGAACTCATAAATGCTTCAGGATCCAGCAGATTCAGTTCTTGTCCTTACACGCTGACAAATATTTCTACCGCTGCTGGGATATATGGCAGTAATCTACATGTTTACAGTGCTTGAGGTTCAAATTAAAGTTCTCTTGCATTGATGAATTAGAGGAATGTTAAACTATCATCCAAGAATGATTAGGCCTTAATTTATGTAAAAAGTGTCGTTACTATAGGGGACAAAACCTCAAAACAGACCTTTGTTGGCATGCGGACCGGTCCCTTCACCTTCAGGTTCTTCTCTTTGGCCCCTCGGATCAAGTCAGCACAGACTGTTGATGAAAAATACAAAGTTTACACACACACACACTGTCATCACATCTATCCATCACACCTGTAAGAAGCTGTGGCTCAGAATAGCGTATACAGTCACCAGAGTATGTCTGTTCAAGTTTTTGTCCTCATAGCTCAGGCGTTCACTTCACATCAACCCTCCTGATCTTACTCACCCTTCTCCAGAGATTTGACATTGCGGCTGGTGAGGGTGATGCGGATGCGGTGAATGGCGACCTCGGTCTCCACGGGTGCCTTACCGGTGTCTTTGAAAGCCTGCATGTGGAAAACGAAATCTGGTCTCAATGTCAAATCCCACCAGTTTCTTCTATAGTAGGATTCTTGTACTGTTTCAAGGGCAGGGGCCTGATACTTTATGACTGATTGTAACGGCAAACAAACACAAAAACTCCAAACCTGGTTGATTAGCTGCGTAAAATTTCGTTCACATCTAACCCCATAAATCCTCACGTTAACATAAGATATCAATTCCTTCAGTTTTTCAATACAAGCCACACGGATTTAAGCCTAAACTGCAGCCTATTTCATTACAGGTTATTAAAATTAACTAAAAAGTCGGTGCTTGTTGAAGTAGACATTAGCATGAATCGGGACTAACGTAAACCGCATTGACCTGGTAAATGTTTGCGTGTATCAACCGCCACGCATGTCGCAAGAAGTAAAAATATGTCTCAAAACCTTCGGGAATCGATTTATTCTGGGTTTTTTGTGTGTGTGTGTAGACGAAGGTGTGATTGTTCAGAGCTCGTTTTGAGGGAGAACTGTGGCGGGACAGCTTTTTAAAATGATTGATGCTATCGTCGTTAGCATGCGCTCCACAGAAACTAGAACTTTAGTAGACGCCAAAAACAATCACACGACACAAATAGACATCATAAAAATGGGGTAATTATAGTAAACTAAAACATACCATTGTGAATATTCCTGACCGACGTATTCGGAAGAAATCCAAGCGAACAGCGGTGAGCCAGGAACAGAGGCCACCAACGTGGTAAACTCTTCACAAAAAAGAGCGTGCAGCGGCCTTTTTCCGCATTATGTACCGTACATCCGGGTTTTCTGATTCTAACTCGTTGGTGCCGTGTAATTTTTATCGACAGCGCCACTCTGTGGTGACTGAGAAGTACAATACAAAATAACATTCATGAAACACTTCTCAGCCACCGTAGCAACCAGTAGTGGCTGAGAAGTGTAAAGTTACTTTTAAATTTTAACAAGGCGGCTCGTTCTGTCGTAACACCAGAGGAGAGTGTTAAATGTTAACTTAATTAAAAGCATTTAAGTAATGGCACATCTGGCACCAGTGTGCTGCAGTTTGTATTTGTAGCCACATGATGGCAGTGAAGAACAACATCTGTTGTCAAGTTAACCATTTTACAAAAATTCATATCCGTCTTTTGTTTTCCAAATTTAAAAAATGGCATAACGAAAAAAGGTGGCTTTTATATTTAGTTTAAGCAACACACACCTGTCACTGATAACCATCTATTTTCAATTAATGACAGTTGGTGAATGTATTATCATCTGACAATAGGGTTGATTTTGACTATTAATGAATTAAGTGGCAACAGCAGCAATTAAAGACCTAAAATAATAGGTGAAATTTGGAAAGAGAAAAAGGCCGTGCTTAGAGTCACACTTCTTTGTTTTAAAATGCACTTTGAAGTTATTTCGTAAACGTGTAATTTATCTTGCTCGGTTTATCTGCGCAATCACATTCATTGTTGAGTCTTTAATAGGAGAACATATGTGTGTGTGTGTGTGTGTGTGTGTGTGTGTGTGTGTGTGTGTGTGTGTGTGTGTGTGTGTGTGTGTGTGTGTGTGTGTGTGTGTGTGTGTGTGTGTGTGTTTTGAGTTTTGAACATTGCTATATAAATTGTTTTGCGAAATGAAAATGGAAGGAGATACATACCTTTTATTTTGAAAGACAGCGGAAACCAGTGTGGCGTTCTGGTCTCATCGGTGACCGCACTCTCTGGAATCCCGCAGAAGTAACGGAACCGGGGCTGTACCGGCAGCCTGCTGCAAAGTTGTTTTGTTGTCAGAAAATTATACCTGAAGTTTCAGGGTTGTCATCCGCTGTGATTTAAAAGCTGCAGAGTTTGAGCAAATAGAAGAAGAAGACTTCTTGAAGCTCAAACTTATTTTACTGTGCGTCATGATTTCCAAACACAGGCCGGCGCCGACTGACAGAGCAAAGGCTCTCGTCGTTATTCGGGGTTGAGAAGAGACACTGATGAGGACATGAATTTCGGTGTCCCCGCTAATTCGCTGCTGCTCTTCCGTGCCTGCGACGAGGGGGACTATGAAACCGCCCGGGGGATCCTGGAGCCCGGAGCCCCCAAAGAGTCCGGGCGGCAGAGCAGACTGCGGTCAGAAGCTGGGTCGGAGAGTAACAGTGCGGACATGTTGTCTCTGGTACCGGTGGACTGCACGGACGAGGAGGGGAACACGGCGCTGCAGTTCGCATCAGCCAGCGGTCATGAGAACCTGGTCCGGTTCCTGCTGCGGAAAGGAGCGTCGGTGGACAGCCGCAACAACTACGGCTGGACCCCGCTGATGCACGCTGCGAGGTGCGGCCGAGGGCCAAAAACACTCTTCTGCTGACATTCCATCACAAACTTTCATCTCCCTCATTACAGTTCATTCAGAAAGCTTTATTAACTGTGCTTATTAAAGATTCCAATCCCAGATGGATAATAATTCACTTTAATATATATTTTAGGCTTGTTTATGAGGCGTCTTCATCTCTCTGGGTTTCAGGTTCGGTCACCTGACCGTTGCTCACATCCTGCTGGAGAATGGAGCAGACATTAATGGACGCAACAGGCTCGGGGCGAGCGTTCTCACCATGGCGGCTCGAGGAGGACACACTCACGTTGTGAAGCTGCTCCTGGAGAACGACGCCTATGTGGACGACTGCGACTACCTGGCTGTTGCTGCAGACGTGCTGTCAAACGGCAGCAACAACAACAGCGGCTGCAGGTCTGCTGCGTTTGGCATGTTGCTGAGGTGTTCTGTCACACCAAAGTGAGTGTGGGAAGCCTGTGCCTTTTGTCCACAGCACGGCAGGTTTTGGAGGTGCGGAAGTCTGTCCGGGTGGAGGCCGGGAGTTCATGGACGTCACAGCTCTGATGGTGGCCTCTCAGCATGGCCACGAGGCCGTGGTCTGCCTGCTGCTGGAGTGGGGCTCCGATGTCAACTTTTCCCAGAGGACCACCTTATGGGGACCGCTGATGGCCGCCACCCTGAGCGGGAAGGTACGAGGGGATGCGTGGGATCTGCGTGGGGCTGTGGGGTGATGGGATGGATCCATTAAGGCGTGGTCTTTTATTTTCACCGATTTCACCTGATTGTTTACGTGCGAACGGCTCACTGAAGCGTGCATTGTGGAAGGTGGCTGTGGCTCAGCAGTTGGTGGAGCGAGGATCCGACCCCGACAGAGTCAACGTTCTGTCCAAGACGGCTTTTGAACTGGCCATGCAGCTGAAACAGAGAGACCTGAAGGCCTACCTGGACGCGATCACCACCGTCCGACCCCAGACCGGTGAGACTGGCCCAGTCCAAATCCAAACAAGCACCGATCCTTCTCTATTCTTCTTTTATCGCGGCGCACTGCTCTCTTTTCTGTGTCTGCAGACGACCCTGGGTGAGGGCTAACAATGCTAATGCTTAGATGCTTTGATGTTAAGTTTAAATGATCACGTGATCAAAACCAAGGAGCGTTTTTAAGCACCAGGCTAAACTTTAAAGCACGAAAGAAGGTTACACAGAGCGCACCTCACCAGAACAATCAGTTTATGGCTATAATGTAACTACACTGACCTTCTGGCTTTTGTTTTCAACTTCTTATTTGCTTTGACTTCTGCACTTGATGGCTCCAGATCAGTGCCCTCGTTAGTTTTCCGTTGCTTTTTTCTGCACAGACGATGACAGAAGAAGACCAGACGTTTTCAGCGCCCTCAAGCTGGGTAAGTTCACTTCACCGGAGGGTTTAACGCGAGTTCAACTCCAGGATACTTCAGATCAGGCGCAGCATCCCCTCTGACCTGAGCGCTGATGTTGAATCAGGGAACCTGCAGCTGGTCAAAGAGATCTTGGAGGAGGATCCCTCTCAGGTGAACTCATCCAATCAGGAGGGAGCGTCCCCTCTCATGATGGCAGCGGTCAGCGGACAGTTACAGGTGGTCCAGCTGATGGTGGAGAAGAACGCAGACGTGGACAAACGAGACGGCGTCCACGGTTGGACCGCGCTCATGCAGGCCACCTATCACGGGTAAGACCGACCCGGCCTGGAATCCACGGCGAGCAGAGCGAACGATGTCCTGATGGTCAGTCTGTCCTGCTGTTGTCTTTGTTCCTCTGCTTCCTGCCTCCAGCAATAAAGACATTGTCAAGTACCTGCTGAGCCAAGGCGCTGACGTCAACCTCCGAGCTAAGAATGGCTACACAGCCTTTGATTTGGTCATGCTGCTCAACGACCCAGGTGATCCCCCCCCCCACCTCACTTCCTTACAGCTCTGAGGGAGCCTGGCGCAGCAGCTGCTGAGCGTGAACCCCTCAGCCGCAGAAAGGCTCACGTTTTCAGCTCTCTTTACCGACATTCGTTGACATTTTCATTCCGTCCAGCAGCAGTTTAAAGGCAGTTCACAGAGGCGTTCGAGAACCGATGGACAGACGGACGTGATTTGGATTTTTCTCTCTCCTTTGGGCTGTTTTAGACACGGAGCTGGTGCGTCTGTTAGCGTCCGTGTGCATGCAAGTCGACAAGGACAAGTCGAAACACCGCGGCAGAGCCTCAATGACTCGATCCCGAAGCCGACAGTCTCTTTATGTCCCAGTCCCGCCTGAGGACAAGGGAGGGCTGAAGGTAACGCAACAGTGGAGCGCGTTGCGAACTTTACCCCGCGAAGGGGCTCGTTAGCTCATGATGAACCCCACTGCTTTTCAGTCCTGGTGGAGCCGGATGTCGAACCAGTTCAGACGACTGAAGCTGACTCACACCCTGAGACACGGCCTCTCCACCAGCCGTCTGGCTCCGTTTCCGGACGATGCCGAACCGTCGCTCAACGCAACCATGAAAGCGCGAAGGAAACCCGCTGCCGCGTCAAACGGAGCGCTCCCGCCGAGTCCTGCCCTCGGAGGAAAGGACGCCGGCGGCGCCTGGGCAGTCCAGGCCAAAGACTCTGGTGAGACAGGACGCAAGTATCACAGCTTTCCTTCCAGAGCCTTTTCTCATTTAATAAATGTGTAAAAGGAAATGTGGAAATATCTTTTTTGTTATTCTTATTTCAGGTCATTGCAGAGCAGCTACAGAGAAGGAGGACTTTCTGATAACCACTATGGTGGGCCTGCAGAAACCATAACTATAATCGATAAATAACCCAGATTATGACTATATTTATTTATGACGAAGACTGAGTTTTTTCCACTGGATTCCAGTCTTCATTTTCTGTTTACTACATTCTTCCATCTTCTCCAGCTCAGGAGCGGAGCACCTTTGACCCGGCTGCCCAATGACAAGTTAAAAGCTGTCATCCCTCCCTTCCTGCCTCCGTCCAACTTTGAACCGTGGAACTCGGATCGGTCGCGCCTCCTCAGGGAAGGAAAGAGTGAAGCGCCCCGCTTGCCCATGCCCCCCCAGAGGAAGCTGAACAGCAGTGGAAACTCAGATATTGTGAGTGAATTATGTGTCCTTAATTACTTGGTTTTTCTTTTTTATCACTCAAAAATCTTATTCCATCTATTCCATCTCAGACGTCTGTTAGCCGTGTGGTTAGCAGGTCCATCAAGTTCCCCAACATTACCAAGGGTCCTTCATCGTCCTCTCCTTCCAACTCTGGCCACTACCACTCCCCCCACTCCTCAGGAGGCTCCAGTGGCGTGGCAGGGGTAGCTCGGGACTCCCACAACCGTTCAGGTTCACACTGACACAAGCACGGTTTTACCCTGCAGAACCATGACCCACAACCGATGTGACGCGCCTTTGTCTTTGCTCCGCTAGGGGGCAGCGCAGACAACGTTCTGTCCCAGATAGCAGCCCAGAGGAAGCGAGCGGCCGGGCTGATCGACGCCAAGGCCCAGCTTCCCGAGAAACAGCACGGCCAGCCTCAGGCCCAGTTCCTGTTGTTGCCCTCACCCCCAAATCTGCAGCTGCCGGAGATCAACCTCCCCGACATCCACTCCCACCCCAGCCTGGCTGCCTCAGATATCCACTCCAGAAGGGTGTGTGTCCTCGCTCTGACGTAGAGTATTTGTTTAAACCTCCTCGCCACGTCAGAGACTGATGCTTCTGTCCGTCTTTGTTTTGTTTTTTTTTGTAGAAGATGGAGTTAAAGAAGAGACCCCAGTCGGGGAATTCCTCCACATCCAAAAGCACGTCACCCACTCTGACCCCCTCCCCTTCACCCACACCCAAGCCTCCTACCGGGCCAGGAGACTCCCTGTCCTCTGCTTCTTCCCACCCTCGCTCCAAGAGCAGTGGAGGCTCCAGCAGTGGAACCATAACTGATGAAGGTGACGCGGCGCTGAGCTGCATCTGTGTGCTGCCAGTCAAGCCAGTATTTGAGTGCATTTGTGTCTCGACTTGTGAATTTGTTTGGGAAATCGTCAGTTCATTCGGGAGGTCTTTAAAAACTCAACATTTTCCAATCAAAATCATTTCAATGTATCGAATTTGTAAATTCAGTATATTGAGGGTTCATGCTTTCTTCTACTCATTTATGACAATACACACCTTTAATCATGGGACCCATGGGCTACAGTAGAAGAAATAATGAAAACTCTTATTCCATTATTTCAAAAATGTATGTTTAGACTCTTTGATTCTGCATTTTGATGCGCTGTTTTTCTATATATCCTACATCTGTTTCAGATGAGCTGTCTAGTATACTGAAGAAACTGTCTCTGGAGAAATACCAGCCTATATTTGAGGAGCAGGAGGTACTCTATCTTAACTCAGAGGGGAATTGCAAAATCTAAAGTCTGTTTTTCCTTTCTCTCTTTGATTCACAGTCTCTCGGCATGAAGGAAACAACTCTCATCACCACGCTGTACATTTCTGTACTTCACTAAAAACGTATGTTTAATGGATTACACATTTCTGACGGTGTCTTTACTCTTGTAGGTGGACATGGAGGCATTCCTGACTCTGACGGATGGAGACCTGAAGGAGCTGGGTATTAAAACAGATGGACCCAGACAACAGATCTTGGCTGCTATATCAGAGCTCAACACTGGAAAGGTGCTTTTGGTTGGATATGTATTTGACTTCCAGTAGTGTGGCCCCAGGGATCGTATATTTTTCCAGTATAACTCAACCTTCCTTTCATAATATATTGTTAACATCAAGAGCCAGTGTCTTTAGCTGGAATTGCTTTCAACAGGCGTGCTTAAAGGGATGATCTGGAATGGATAGCAGGAGGGATTGTGTAAAAGTATAGCATCATCGTTGGCAGGTGAAGTGATTTGTAATGATCACTGTTGGCTGTTTTCAGGGCCGGGAGAGGCAGATTCTTCAGGAGACCATCCATAACTTTCAGTCTTCTTTTGGCAGCAGCGCAAGTACCCCGAGACAAGCAGGTGAACCTCGCTGTGAGTGTCAAAGGTCAAAGCGTCAAACTCTGGTGGGGAAAAGTCTCTTCGAAAACAGCGTTGTGATGCGTTTTTCTGCTTTTTCTTATCTCGTACCAGCGCCGACAGGGTGGACGAGACATCAGGTCCGTTCTCCGAACAAAAGGTAACCTGGCTGCTGTGGCTGTCAGAGCTCACCCAAGGTACTGAAATGGGTGTGAAGTAACCTACCTGAGTCTCCTGGAGCGTCCCAGACCACGAGCACGCTGCAGCCGGCCTTTATTAGACCTTCCAGGAACGGACTGCCTTAAAGAGCTCCTCCTACGGACCCTAAAGCAGACCATGTGACGTGTATCCACCCATAGCAGAGGTCAGGGTGGATGTGCGCTTGGGGGGAGTTTATCTGGACAAATGTGAAAAGTATGCGTGGGTGACGGTGCAGGTTTGGTCTCAAGAGAAGAAGAAAGGAAACAAAGCAATAAAGCCCACCCGGATGTTAGCCACTAAAATAACCCAGCTCTATTGAAAGGTGCACTGAGGGGAAAGCTAATCAGAGAAAACATCTTTGGCCAGGCTTCTTTTTAGCCGTTCAGTCTGTTGGACTGCTTTTTTACAGCAATAAATAAATAGATTTGGTCACTGAAAAGAGTTTTTTGACCTTTGAATTAAAACTGTACTCAAAACATCTCGAGGTGCATTGAGCAACCATATCTGAGTCCACCGTTGGGCAGTCGAGCCCACTTGCAGCCATGTGGAGCAGATACGGTTCATAATACAGGTGTTTGTAATCTACGTCTCCGAGCTGGAGTCTCTCAAAGGTGAGATGCCGTCGAGAGTCCGTCCTCTTCAGTCAAGGACTGTCAGAGCAACATGATGTCGAACACGTAGCCTCCACGGTGGAGCTGTCAGCAGCCCGGACAAAGACTCATCAAACACGTCACCAATGTGCCGTCCATGGTGGACTCATCACCGCTTCCAGCAGATTCCGAGAGCTTAGCGCCGCCACGGCCGCGCTCCGTTTGTGTCTGGACTGGAGTCACGCTACTGCAGCACCTGGATTATATTTGACAACTTTTCATATGTTGTTTATGAATGACTTCAAACAGGTTCCCACACAGTCAAGTTCAGAACACAGCATTTTCCTGTGCAGTTCCAGGATCACAGCCGACTATCCAGTGTCGAAGTTTCCATTTCAAACAACACAATCATTATTTCAGATTTCATTGTTTTTACTCAGCGGTAGCGATGGAAAGTTTCTCCTGTTTCAAATCATTTTGACGGCAGGTAGAAAAACAGCCTCCTGGTGTCGGACTGCATCTACAAACGCGGCCCAGTTGCAGCTCTTTTTCGTGTTGCTGAAGTTGGCATGGATGACAGACGTGCCCGACAGCCAGGCGACAGGGTCCCCAGGGAGTCTAATGAAAAGCATGGCTCAGCAGAGGGAAGCTTCTCTTTTCCTCCGGGCCTGGCCTCAGTTGTTCTTTTGGAATTTATTAACACTGCCATCACATGTGGGCTGCAAATGAAGTGACTCTTTCGATTTTCTCCCCACTAATTTCCCCCCATGTGGTTTGGATCAGATTCAATAACATTTAATAATACCCTCTGTGTCCGTCCGGTAAGTGGACACACAACAGTGCATCACGTGCAGGAACATCAGGACTTCAGACAACAGCCGAGAGAACAATCTAAAATCTAAACACTGACGTTCAGCCACCCCTGCTGCTAACGAAATTAGCCATTGCTAAAAAAAACAAAAAGGAAAAAAAAGAAGTCTACCCCTGCTGAAACTTCTGTTTTTGATAAAATACTCAAACTGACGGCAGAAATGCGACTTGAAGCCTAGTTTATAAACAGACTTCATGTGTTGTGTTTCAGCAGAAATTACATCTCAAAAGGTGCCAAAAATACTAAATCAAAGTGTAAAATTGTCTCATATTGTCTTATATGTAAGCTGCAAACAAATATTTTGCCTAAATGAACTAAATGTCATTAGCTGCTCTGTAATCAATCATCATTTAACTAAAATTGATTCATTTTAGCAATAACTTTAATACCTCTGAAACTTTTTAAAGCAAAAAAGAAAGTCAGGGAGGTTTTGTTTCCTAGCAGTGGTCAAATATTCTTTACTTTAATAATCTTTTTAATCTGTGGCCCACTTGTTTCTCCTTTTCGCTGTGGTTCTGTCAGGGGACGTGCACATCAGCCTGTTCACGTGTGAGCAGCTGTTGATTAAAATGCCAAAATGCTTCCAATAAACAGTAATCAGAACCACCGCAGCCTCGTGCAATGTTTATGCGAGCCGGGCCAAATCTTCCTGATTTCACATTAACGTTGTGCTGGCGACGGTGACGCATTCACTTCTAGGATTTCCCAGCACCTCCAGTGTTTCACAACACTGTGGTCCATCCCACCGTCTTCCTGTTGTTTACTTTGGGATGTTCACATTCACATAAAAACGCAATCGCTTGAAAATGCAAACACAAATCTAAAAGATTTTTCCCAACAGCATCCAAAAGCCTGCTCTCTCCCTGTGTGTACGCTGACATGTGACAGGAGATCACAGGTCGGAGAGCGTTTTCCTTTATTCGGATGCTGTTGCCTTGTCATTGCATCACAGCCTTTTGTTTGTTTTCACTGTTCAACTTTCATTGTCAAATGTCATTCTCCTCAGATTAAAGTGCGATTAAGGTTTAAACGTGTCCCATCCTGCCCCAGACAGGCTCTGTTCAGGCCTGGCATTAAAAAAAAAGACAAAAACAAAAAAAAAACTGTACGACCTTTAGGTGTGATTGTTCAGGTATTTGTGTGTGTTTTTGTGTGTGTGTGTGTGTACACTATTCCTGTATTTTCTGACCACCATGTTAAGGATTACACCCGACAATCCCAACATTCATCCACTGCTTTGAACTATGTTTCCTTTTCCTGAAACAAAAGAAACCCACCGTTTGCTAACAGGGTTCACATTCATTCACGGGCGTACTCGTGCGCACATTCACATGCAAGGCTTGTGCAGCGTGTATGATCAGGTTTAAACATTTTCCGATGTCATCCAATCAATTATGGATGTCCATTAGAATTAGACTTGTCATGTCGGAGCTCGGCACGTCTCCTGAAATCCCAGGATACTAAACACAGATATGAAAAGCGCGCTAGAGAACCTGGCAGATGGCGTCGTGTAAGTCCTGTTTTGATCTGCCGTCATTATTCTGAACCGTGTATTAAGCCACAGGCATCATACATGTTGAGGGAGACATAGAAAGCCACGCACTCATGCACACTTGCGTGCAAAGGTCTTCCCCTGCAGCCCCAGCGCAGCTTTAAACCTGGGCTTAGCTACAGGCAGCTTGGATTTGGCCAGTGGATTTACACTGACACCAAAGCTCCCGCTAACTTAGGACCCCCTTAGATCTCCCACTCCACCTGTCACAACATATCAGATCGACAGGAATAACACTTGAAATTAGTGTTGTTGGTCATGGAGAAGGTGGATCTCATGATGGGTCATTGAACAATAAAAACAATACTTTAAATTAGTTAAAGTAGCTAAAACTTACCCGGCTTTATTTATCGTGAAACTTTAATTTAGTTTCCCACTATGCTCTTTCCATTTGCTGGAATTTGCATATAGTAGTTTGGCTTTTCTCTTTAATTCAGTGAAATATTAATGACTAAGAACCATCGTGCCCGCCACCATCACCATTAAAGGTCGGGTTTCAGTAATCGTATGTGTGATCTTGGCCTACAACATCAACTGTCTGTTAACATTTTTTTTTTTTTTTGTAAAAAAAAATGTAATGTCTGCGTGACTACATACACTAGAAAAGCACTGGGGGAGCGCAGCTCTGCCAAGCAGATCATTTCCCTACATAATGTGACTTGTATAGGCAGGAGTAATACAAGGTTACATAACATAGTAGATTTATGATCATTTCTAACATCAACGGATCGATTTGGATTTCTTGAATTTTTCATTAAAATACGTTCATAACTTTTGGTTATTTTGCCAATAGACAGCTAACCAAACAAACAAACAACCAAACAAACAAACAAATAACCGCCGGCTCGTCCTTGCTATCATGTAGTGCGCGACTTTGTACACTAGAGGGCAATAAATTGCGTTGACGCACACACTTCATTCTACATTTAAGATTTACAGCTTTATTTACGTTTATTTAACTGCTGTTTTAATAAACAGGCGCAATGCAGTAGTGCAGACAACACCAAAGAGCCCCTACTGCTGTGTTTGCTCGGTGATCATTGACTTCAATTCTTGAAGAAAGTCGCAGTGATTCGGGGAGGCTCAGTTGTGATATTTAGTGTGGAATCTTTGCAGCTCGGTAAGGATATTAAAGATGACACATGCATAATGGTTTGTTTCTTGGGTGAATCAGTGCTGCACAGGCAGGGCCAGTACCACAACATTCGGAAAAAAACACGACTACAACCACAATTAGTCGTTTATAGACACGAATTAGTCACGATTTATTCACAGACTCCACACTTGGAGTCAGTTCGTGTGAGTAGCTCCGTGGCATATTACAAGGTTTGGTTTTAAACGACTAACAAACATATCCCAAAGTAAAAACCTGCCATCTGCATCGAGCGCGACGCAGAAGAAAATTCGGTCCCTCAAAAAAAACACATAACCACGGAGATCCCGGAGGTCCCTGCGATGGATGAACAATTCACTCCCGCCTGTCGCAGCTTTACATGAAAATACGGCGGTTATTCTCGGAAGTTTAGAATGTTTACATTTCGCTGGGAAATGGAAATCAAGGCTCCAGCCCATGAGCAGCTTCCCGTCCTCAGGCTGAGAATGTGGAACTCGGAACCTCCGCTGCCCCTCGCGTGTGATCCCTCCCCTCAGCCGCGGGCTCAAGTAAAGCTGCTGCATTCACTAACCCTCGGACATTAGCCACACGAGGAGGATCACGCAAAACAAATAGCCAGTTTGCGACGAATTAAATGCAATTAGATACGAACAGCGCACAGAAACACGAGTATTCTTATGTTTATAAGATTCCAATTGCTTATTTATTTTTTCCAGGGAGCTGAATTGAACGTAGACATCGCTTTGCAAAAACGATCAATGTTTGAAGACGATTTCATGTTAAGCACTGCTTTCTATTAGAGACAATAAAACCCATCCTTAAAACATAGTGCACCTTACATGAATGTATCTAATAGCAAAACTTGTCTTAGTTTGATCCGCATGAGGTCGACCATAATGAAATGGAAGCTTAATAATTCCTACAAGCCAATAGTGCGTGAAAGCATCACAATGTAGTGTGTGCGTTCGTGTACGCGCGCCCGCGCACGATGTGTGTGCGCTCGTCTCATGTTTGCGAGGCAGAGAGTTGCGTGCGAAGAGCTCGACATGTCATTCAGAGGAATCCGCCACCTGAAACGCGAGCAAGTGAAGGCGACTGAATTGGGTATAAAGCATCAGCCAACATCTGCCCGAAAACATCAGCTCGGAGCGCCTCCGGACCTCGACCACTTATTTTATTTCCCCTGGATTTATCATTTGGTATTACGAGGCCGGTGCACGCAGGGAGCCGCATCTGTAATCTGCACTTGAAGTGGATGCGACTCAACAACCAACATTATACTGGAATTAATCAGCACCCACCGTTATTCTGGGTGAGTACATTTCTTTCTCCCCTTCTATTTTTATACTTCTTTTTCCAGTCTTTATGCAACGTTTTCCTTTGTTCGCCGACATGCATGCTTCTAACTCCATTTATTATTAACTCAAGATGGTCCGACATTTTTATTTGACTTCTGGTGTATTTCTAATCTGCCTTTAAAGATTTTAACATTTCTCTTTTATGCTGTCCTGATGTATTTTCCATGTTTGTTGAATACACACGCAGATTTTGGCGACTGCATAGTTTGAGCAGAGCAATGACTTTGAATGTGGGGAGAAGGTGTTAAGTTTGTGCTCCGTGTCCGTCTCCCGCAGCGCACCTGTTACATCCACGGAGCGCAAGATCATGATCCCTCCGGGAGACTGCATGTACGCGGGCAGAAAGAGGAGGAAGCCCATCCAAAAACAGTTAAGGAGAACCTTCAAATGTGTCACTTCCGTGGATGTTAGTGAGTGGTTGTGTGCCCAAAGCTGCCATCAGGTAGGAGGTAAAGATTTTCAACCAGAGCTGAGGAGAAACAACAAGAAGGTCTAAAAGTGATTGAGTTTGCGCTGACAGAAGAACTACTGACAGCATCACAAAAGCATAAGCATATTTTTTTGTTGCAATGATAATAATAATAATAATAATAATAATA
>BJFM01000720.1:84935-96802 GCA_016586285.1 Arothron firmamentum | reverse complement strand
CCCCCCCCCGTTAAATCCATCATTAACCTGTAACATCAGACGGTTCTCCTTAATTTACTCCATTTTCAGTCCCCCGCTCTCTCGCCCGGCTCGTAGACTTTCATTAAAAGTTCTAACACCACGCTAACATTCCGACAGCAGCCACGCTCGCATGCGGAGGAAGGGCACCCCATCAGCTCACCTGTCTCCACCAACCAAATCATGGCGCCATCTATCCGCAAGGCCACCCGGCCCCCATCCCCCGAGGGGTAACGTGGCACTCCTCCACTCGCACCAAAGCGG
Organism: Arothron firmamentum; assembly: GCA_016586285.1. Classification (NCBI taxonomy): domain Eukaryota; kingdom Metazoa; phylum Chordata; class Actinopteri; order Tetraodontiformes; family Tetraodontidae; genus Arothron; species Arothron firmamentum. The sequence continues at coordinate 96,520 of BJFM01000720.1, read as the reverse complement.
GAGAAGTGAGGTGAGGAGCACCTCGAGCCCCGTTTATAAATAAAGTCATCCATAAATGATGGGGTCTGGAGTGTGCAGGTGGTTTTGGTGATGAGGGAGTTGAAGGACAGGAGTGAACGGCGGCCCCTCGCCCCGGATCCTCTTCCGCTTGGATGGGCTGCAGACAGATATTAGGAGGGTTTGGGTCCTGGGGGCGGTAGAGGGCCGAGCCGGCTTTGGGAGCCGCTGAACGAGTCGCCGCGGCTGTTTGAAGTGGGCTGATCAAAGCTGGAAGGGAACTGGCGGGTGGAGACGCGCTTCCAGAGCGGCTTCCCTGTCGATTCGGCGCTGCTGCTGAACAGGAACAAACGCGTAATTCCCTGCCACAGCACATCAGTTTGTCTCCTCTCTCGTTAAAAATCATTTAGATAATAATGCAGCAGTAACATAATGCTTTCCTGAACTCAAGCTGACGGTGATACTCGTGTTTTGCATAAAACTACATCAGATGAACATCTCCTCTGTTGAATTTAAAGAAAAAACATGACATCAGGACATTTGTGCTTCGTTGTGGGGCTGGAATTTAACAGCAGGGAGAGCCAAATGTTTTGCTAAATGAAACTTTTCATACAGGAAAGCCACAGCAGTATGCCTTTTGCATTTTTTATGATAAAGCCAATTATAATTCAAGTGCGGATGCTTCCAGTTCATCTGGTCGAGTCCGTGGGCCTTTGAAGTAACTCCATTAAGGATCAATAACTTCCTACTGCTGTCTACCACACCACGGATCACGTTACCTCAGGTCAATGGAGGCCAAAGTCACACAAACAAAGTTTCCTGTATGTGCACACACACACACACACACACACACACACACACACACACACACACACACACACACACACACACACACACACACACCACCCCCTCTCCCTCTCTGGACCCCCTGAGTCATGCCCCAGGTCAGCTGAGAACCAATGAAAAAGGTCACGGGTCAGTGTTGGAACACACACACACACACACACACACACACACACACACACACCCACTCAATCTTGCACATGAACAAACACACGTGCATTCATCTCTTCCACTTTCCTCTGTTGGATCCGAAACAGTGAGCAGCTTTAAAAACAACACAAAGGACTTTTTTTTTTTCCTTCAAACTTTATAAGCTTTAAGTAGAAATTAGCATAAAGAGCTGACTCACAATTCCAGTGAGTCAGCTTCTACTGGAGGCATTTTCTTTAATTTGATTTAAGTTTTAGCTCCCAGGTTCAATCTTCAATCTCAAAACACTCCTTTTAAATGCCACAACTCTGAATGTCATAAATCAGACAATATTCTACAACAGCATCATTATTGTGTCTCGTTCTTCACATTCCTGTCAGTTTTCACACGAATACATTTAGTTTGTCCTTTTCCATGTCAGTCGTTCAACAGAAGCAGCAGATTCCTTCTGTCCAGTTCACCTTCGCTCCATCGCTGGACCGGCCCAAAGCCGCGTGCAGCCTGTCGGCAGCGTGCAGGGCCGTCCGGCAGCGGACACGCCATGTAAGCAGATTACACACTCTTGCCTGGTGCTGGGCACTAAGCTGACAGTGCACGAGGGCTGAGGAGCGCCGGGGGAGCAGCCGGTGGCTCTTAGCTCCGGGCTCTCCGTGGCGACTTCAGTGGTGCAAAGAGAAGCCTGGTCATTAATTGGGGAGATTCCAGAGGGCCAGAGATGCAGGTAGCAGCCTTCTCGGGGTTGCGACAGGAAACAGAACGTGTGTGTGTGTGTGTGTGTCAGAAGGGAGCAGCGCTTCCTGCAACACGCTGGCAGCTGGCTCCATTAACAGGTTGTCACAAGACGGAGAAACTCGAAGCACCAAACTGGGTCAAAGAGAGACAAACAAACAACTCCGGCAGCAGGCTTCTGCTCGCCCAGCTGCGGTGCACGTCGGTGCACGGAGCTCCCCCTCAGCTTGTTGACCCTTTGTGTGATGATCCAATAATGCGATGCAGGGAGGACGCAGCTCCGAGGGGAGGCTGCAGCTGCTCGCCTGCTCCACAGCCGGGGCTCCCAGCCCTGCAGTGGCACCGTCGGCTGCCCTCCAGAGCGTCCATAATGTCACACAAGCCCACGCTTCCACTCATGGAGCTTGGCTCTGCGTGGAAGAAGCTGCACGGATTCCGAGCTGATCTGACTCATGCCAACAATGTGTGATTATTTGCATCTCTGAGATCAGGTATGTCTCACAGGCCATTCAAACACATTTCAAATGCTTTTATTTACTCATTTTAGATTAGATTAGATTGATTAGATTCAACATTTAATACTGATTTTAGAACTTTTGTGTTTTTAGGCTGTCTGCGGAGGTCATCGGATCAAAATCCAACAAAGGGAACAATATTAGATGGTGAGTAGAAGTGACACATAAAGACTGCGCATCCGCTTCAAAGATCTCTGCAGTGTTTTCTAAAATGCAATTATCTATTATCTGGGATCCCTGGGGTGGTCTGATTCAGCCTTCCTGAGAGGCTGCAGGTTCCTCCCCAACCCAGACGCGGTCAGGAGGAGGCCAGACAGGTGGCAGGGTGGAGCCTGGGTGGAGCCTGGACAGAGCCGAATTCCCCCAGAAGTCCAGACACACCTGCAACGGGCACGTACGCTGGTTTCCAGGCTTTGCAGAGATCAAGCAATGCCTCCACCTGAGGCGGCGGGAGGGACCATTAGAAACAGATTAGACGCGTAGCGGAGCCGTCTTCACAAAGAACACGTCAGACCTGACATGCCTGTTTACACGTCAGCATCCGCCAGCAGTAAAACAAACCGTAGCCTGTAAAAGTGGAATATTTAATCACACTAACGATAACCTGAAAAAAATACAACCATTTATTTCAGCATGTAGGAATAATCCATACGGGGGTTCAGGCTTTCTGACCATTGTTATTACCATCATCGACCACTCCAGAGAAACTTCTGAGAGGAGGTACTTTAAGTGTCTGTGTTTAATTACAAAAACCCAAACAGACATTTTGGGTTAAAGAATCCCTCCGTCAGCTTGTTCTTTCCTCTGTTTACTCATTATGTGAAACAGTCGTGCAGCTGTTCTCCCCCCGCTGCCTCGCAGGCTGTTGTGCATTATCAGAACAGGTTTGGTTTGAGCGGTTCTCGCCCTGGGCTGGTTACACAAAAGACGTTTCGGGCTAAGAGGGCAACGGCTGAGCGGATGGCGTCACCGCCGCTTCAGGCTGATGACAAAAACAACCAAGACAACTCTGAGAGTCTCTTTTTAAATCACTGAGCAACATCCGCTTCTCAAATATCACTTTTTCGGGGAAGCCAGAAGGGGATAATGCTGCTCTTGTGATCCTCGTGATCGGCACAAATTTCAGAGCATCTTCCGACTCCAGCGAGGGTCGCTGCTTTTCCGCGCTGTGCCCCCCCCCCCAGTTTAATCAAGTGAAAAGTGTTGAGGACCACTAAGCCGACTGAACCCGGCGTGTTTTTACAGGCCTCTGGGTGTCGTACTGGTCCAGCGCGTCGAGAATGTGCGAGTTTAAAGAGCATAAAGACACCAGGAATGTTGGGAAGTCACTACCGCAGGGGGGAGAGAGCCGCGCTGTGTGAACTGGGAGTGCTGGGACACACAAGCAGCGTCTTGCTGGAGTGAAAAACAGTCAAAACACAAAGTTGGCTTTGTCCTCAGACAGTAGAAATAAACAAGAGGGGGAAAAAAAAGCTTCCGAAAGCGTTTGAATCTGCTCCGTGTATGAGAAGAACGGTCTTCGTGCCAGGCTTTGCAGAACAAGTTTAGGGGAACCGGGCCCTCCGTGTTTAGGAAACAGCACATGTCTGAGAGGGAACCTTTCCCAGCCACTCTGACCATATTGGGAAGAAGGAAAGGGTGCCTTTCCACGGTGCCTCGGACTGTGTTAGGAGAAGCCCAGACTGGTCTGCGAGCAGTGGGCCCCACCACTGGAGACAGCCATCACTAATGGCCCTCAGACACGTCGTCAGCAGACCCCATTGACGTCTTGACTGCCTAACAGCTCGGGATGATTTATAAGTCAACAGGATGGCGAAAAGTATTATTTTTCCTTTAAATTCCAGTCAGTCACTGTCCTGATGGATTAAATTCCACAGCTGAAAAATGACGGATAGCAAAGACCAACTTCTTTCTGAAACTTCTCTTTCGGGGCCTTAAAACTTCCAGTGTCCTCTGTTCACGGCCCTAAATCCCGTAAAGATGCTGCCAGAGTCCTAAAACCAAAGTTCCTGAGCATCTGGGAAGGTTTTTCAGCTGCCCAGACAGAGAGAAAGTTGCATCAGACCTGAACAAGAGCATCAGAACATCGGCCCGGTTCTCAGCCACCCTGCAGGAACCTGGAGGAATCCGAATTCATGAGACTAAGCTCGTTAATCACGGACTTCCACGCGACGACAACAAATGCCGAAAGCGTTTTTAAATGGCGACAGACATCCAGCCGTTCTGGGGAAACGCGAACAAACAGGACGGGAGCTGTTTAGAGGCCTTCGACTCGGACGGCGATCAATAATCCTCAATGAACAGAGCCAGCAGACAACGGCGGGCAGAAGATGGCAGCAATTAAAGGAAAGGCGATACTTTATGTGACGAGTTGACAAAAGCAGCAAGAAAAAAAACCCAGCGTGTCGAACGTCAGGTGGACGCTTAACAAGTCAGCCTGGGCGAACGTCGAAGCCAAGCTCGTTAAAAAGGAATTCTTCTGCTCAAGCGTTGGTGTGGCTACGGCGAAGAGCCTGCCGCTAAAGTGGCCGGATTACTGCTGCCGCTCCAGCGCACGAGACATTACAGACGGGGCAAAATGGGAGGATGAAACAGGAAAAGAGGATCGAGTTCTAAAAGGAGAGTCTGGAGAGGTAAACATGTTATTTTCTCCAGATGAAAGCTTTTAGCTTCCAAATGAGAGCCAATTATTATTTTTTTGTTGTTGTACGTCTCTGCTTGGCCTGAATCGGTGATTAATACAAGGACGTCTGCACACACGCACACGCACATGCGCGCACGCATGCACACGGGCTCCGGGGGGTCAAGTGATGTCATGTTTGTTGCTGGGCGCGCGGCTCCAGGCTGGAGATTAGAGCCTAACGCAGCCAAAGGTGTGTTTAGGACTGAGAGACAACGTTCCCACTGCGTCACCAGGTTCTTCCATCTCTGAGATAAGTGGTGGCCCTGGAGGGGCCCCCTACCCCACCCCACCCCCAACCCTACCAGCCCCCCAATGGGTCAGCAAGGTCCAAGGAAAAACAACATTCTTTCTTGATTGACTGTGTGACATACAGAAACACTCCCATCAACTCTCCCAGAAAACAGTTTTAGCTTTGTGAGTGTTTATGGAACGGCGAGGAATTTCCCCCCGGGAGGGTCCCGGTCCCGGTGCCGCAGCGCTGGCCGGGCGACCGGCGGGAGCCTTCGGCCCGAGCTGACTCAGACGCAGATCTCGGCTGATCCAGCCCCGCTGACAGGCGCCGCGACAGAACCAGCAAGCAGGAATCAAATCCACATGCTGGGCTGTTCTCAGGGAGCGTCACTCGGACCTCGCCCTTTTCCTGACTCTGCCAACTGTTTTAGTTTGACATTGTGACGCTCGAAATCGGAAAATTATACACGTCGCTTACAGTTTAAACATGAACGAATGAGATGCTGCTCCCAGCTGTTTCAACTCATTAAATAATGTCTGCTTCCAATATTTATAATTACATCACTTACACTGTCTGATTAAAATGTGTAATTTAGTGACGGAAGTTGAGGAAACGACCATATTTATCTCAGCCGAAAGAAAACGACGACATCATTCAAACTCTAATGAGCACACTTTAGACATTTACTGCTCCCTTTAGGCACATCCTGCCTCAATTATCCACACCCGCAACCCTCTATTCCCCTCTGGCTGCTCCGACACCAGCCAAAGCTTGGGAAGAGCCAGCCACACATGGAGGACAGCCGGGAAGGAATGCAGACGCTGGGCCCCGAGAGACGAGGCTGGCACCACGCTGCCTCACAACCACAACAAACAGGAGAAGACGCGGAAATCTACAAGAAACCAAAGTGCGTCCGACCGGAAAGGTCAAAGTCATCCGTAGCCTTGGATGGAGCAGGAAGAGAAGCAGTTTTACCTGAGGTGTCCCACATATTCAGCTCAATCCGGTGCTTGTCGATCTCAAAACTGGCTGTGTAGTTTTCAAAGACGGTGGGGACGTAGGTCTGAAATCAAAGCATTTGTTGTTTATTATAATCATCCGATTCAGCAGCACCAACCAAGCCTGTGACAACACGTTCCCTGTGTGACAGCAGGCACATTTCAACGGCACTTTGAATATCTGTGACTAGACATGTCTCGCCTTCGAGTCTTAAAGTTTTCTCAGTTGCAAAGACGTTTCAAGTGGAGATCTAAACCTCTAACAAGCCTTGATTAGAGCCCCACCCGTGTTTAATCAATCAGCCGCTCGATCAGGTGCGTTTATCCTGCCAAACGTGCAACTAAAGTGCTTGCCATTGTGTTGAATAGTTATCTAGGTCTTAATTCAGTGTGACATGTTTGAAACAGAAACTCGGGCTTCTGACAGACTCACCTCTGGGTAACAGTCCTTGGCAAAAACGTGCAGAAGCGCCGTTTTCCCACACTGCGTGTCCCCGACCACCACGATCTTGCAGCGGCTCCCTGCGCCGTCCATGGCTCGTCAAAGGTGGATTCTTGACGCGGAGGTGGACCGCATCCAGCATCCAATCAAGACCCGGCGGACTGGGAGGAAAGCAGCGGACTCATGAGGCGCTGGAGCCGCCGGTGCTGCTGCAGCTGCTGCGCTCCCCGCAGCTCTGACTCGCTGACAGGATGGCCGGACGCGCACACCAGGACGCACACGGTCCTCCCTGGAAGCTGCTACTTTGGTTACTGGCCACGCCTTCCTGATGTTCCCATCACTCCAGTGACTCACGCCTGGGAAACAAGACGACCTGTTCACGGTAAACAGCCGGATCCTGTCGGGTTGGTTTTCTGGATGGCGTGACAATATTAAAAAAAAAAGAAGAAAAAAAAAAGAGGCTGCGCCTAACTATTCACCTTTGCATGACCTCACATCTTTGTTGTTATAATATTCTTTATATTAACTAGTCGTATTGTCGCAAATAACGATCCATCACTCATTAATCTAACTATAGAAAGTAATGACAATCATAACAACAGTAATACTTATTAAATGTTTCTGACTATTTTTAGACAGAATTTATAACTAAACCCGTTTTTTGTTCGTTTTATTTACATTTGACAGTTTATGAGCGTCCAATTAAGATAAATTTTCCATTAAACCACTGATGGGAAAGCAGCATAACTAGATCTACCCTTGATTAAGTGCCAGAATGTCCCTTTAATGGAGACAGGCGACGATAAAGGCAGCACTTCTAGATAAAACAGCCCATCAAATTAAGTACAGATTACTGCGCTGTCTTTAAGAGCCTCCTCGACTTACCTTCGCCTCGCTTGATGGGACCTGGAGGTGTTCCGCTGTGGGGTTATTGGTTTTGTAAACGAGATCATTAAATGACGAGGCGCCATATGCCAGCGCGCCGGGTCATGGTGGTCCGAAGAGCGACACTGACGCCTGGCGGAACGAAGTGGTAGTGCATCAAAACAAAGCTTACTGTACTCAATACAGAATTAACTGTTTTTATTTTTAGAGTAGGTAGCAGAGTTTTGTAGTCTGCATAATACTATTTTGTTTTGTTCATTTTACAGGTTGCACATGAAGGATCATACAAAAGAACGGCATATTTTCAGTGTGCCAAAATCCAGGGAACTCACGTCATTGTCCTTACGTTATTTCATTTTAATTGAAAAACTCGCATTTAAGTGTGTTGCATAACCTAGATTAAGTTTGTGTTTGTCCAGGAAAAAAAAAATGGAGGATAAACTTTCCCAGTAGAGGAACCGTCACAGTGAGCAGGTTGGTCGTCACCATCTGTCAAAGTGAACATCAGTAGGTCCTAAACCTGCAGCCAAAAAACAAAATAAAATCAAATTTAAAAAAATCCCGCAGGGGAGCTTCTGTGGGACGAACATGCCATAAATCCCAGTGTTTGCCACGTTGTGATGGAGACACATCCTCAGAGAGGCTCTCTAACCGCTGCAGGTGTCTGAATCTACGGGTCTGCTTCCCTGTTCGACTGGGACCAGTTCTTTTTATTCTTATTAAAGCCCTCTTGTCTCTTTTTTTCCCTTCTTCTTTACAGATGATGTACTTGCATGCTGCTGAACAGAAATCTGCGTTGCCATACATCACCGGGGCGGATCAATACCGCCTCCATCCTGTATGGCTGAGCCCTGCGGGATATCGATTGCTGACTCTGGCTGAGTGGCACTCTATGGCCACAAGGTGTCTCACCCCTTCTCCTGTGGCCACATCTCTGCATGGACAATGAGCTGCACGGTAATAAACCCCGCCTGGCACATCTGATCACAACTTAAATGAGCTAATATGCATTTTATCTCTGCCGCTGCGGAGTATAAAACTTTCCGAGCCTCAGGTAATACGTTTTTGCGGGACAGGTCGACTTGCCATGCGGGTCAGAGATGGGGAAAAAAACACGACAGGACATCTCGTTTGATAAAAAAAAAAAAAAAAAAAAACATTTGTGTGACCTCAAACTGCCATTTTTTTCTCGGCTGTCGGTTCGGGGAAGTTGCAACAATGAGGCATACGCAGCCCAAAGTTCCTGCGAGTTCTACCGCAGAATAGAGAGGATAAACAGACGTTTCCTCTGGCTCCCGTTCCACAGAACACCCAGTAAAAACAAAACGGGCATAACTCACCAATGATTGAGTAGTCTGTTATTAATGAATCCACTAATTGTGTCTCCGGGACTGCAACATAGTTATATACAATGTTGGATTCGTCATGACGTATGTGCTTGTAGCGTTTTGGGACTTGCAGTAATGAACTTTTTTAAATTATTATTAATGTAGTTTTTCTTCTGCTTCGTTTGTACTTGTTTTATTCCACAAATTGAATGTCTGGCTGCTGATGCGCCATAGGTCTCTCCTATAGCCCTGCCCAGGCAGCCAAGCCCCATCACATCACATGATCCGATCCTCAGTTCCGCCGGCTCCGGGTTTTGCAGGCTGCCTCTGTCTCGTCCCACTCACAGTGTCGGAGCGGCGTTGACAGCCACTGATCGGCCCACTCTGTCGGGGTTTGTCTCTCCATCCAAGACTGCTGCAAAAGAGCCTCTGACACTCTCCCTTTCCTTGATTTGTCACGCAAAAGTCCGTCCGCGGCGGAAAAAGGAAAAGAAAAAGCCTTTAAGTGCATTTCTCGTCACTGTCTCACAGCTCTCTGCACCATGTCTGGAGAAGACGCACCTGCCCAGCAGCAAAACGCTGTGGACCAGAAGCAGGAGACAAAACCTGCCGAGGAGCCCAAAAACGAGTCCCCCAAGACGGAGTCGGCACCTGCGGCCGCCGCCGACACGGCGGCGACCCCCGCGGCGGCTGCAGAGAAAGTCCCCGAGGAGGAGACCTTCACCTACCGCGCCCTGGTGCTCACCGGCTACGGCGGGTATGATAAAGTCAAGCTGCAGGTGAAGAAAGGCAAGCCCGCCCTGAAGGCTGGCGAGCTCCTGGTTCAGGTCAAGGCTTGTGGACTGAACTTCGCAGACCTGATGGCTCGCCAGGGGCTGTATGACCGCCTCCCATCCCCGCCTGTCACCCCGGGCATGGAGTGCGCCGGTGTGGTGGAGGCTGTGGGCGAAGAAGTGACGGACAGAAAAGTAAGCTCACACTAACAGCAATTTAGTCCGATTTATTTGATGAAGGGATGAGTGTTTGTCTTCTTTATGATGCTGAGCAGCTTCTTCAGGGTTATGGGCGTGTCAGGCGATGCGCGCAGCTCAGCGCAAACAGTGCCGCGCACTAAACACGCTTATCAGTGACAATTAAGGCCGGCCATTGTGTTGGCAAATCAGTACAACAATAGAATCTGGAAGGTAGTTTGTGTTTGAGTCGGGCTCGTCCCTCCATCCGCCTGTGTCACTCGCTCGGCGCAGAAACCAACAGCGCGTAAATGACTCGAGCGGCGCGGCCGCAGCGGAGACAACGACAGGCGTCGCCCCTCTTGTCTCAGACCCCACTGCCTGCCGCTGCAAGCCACTTCGAGTCCGAGCCCGGGTCTGATCTGACGGAGGGACAGTTGGTGCGCAGCACACCCGCCTGGTGTCAGCATGAAGTCTAAATAAACATGTAAACCCGCGGGGTGCCTTCCACCCATGTTCCTGCGCTTCGTGCCAAGGCGCGGACCGCAGCGAGCTGCGCCAAGTCAGCCACAGACAGCTCCAGAAGACAGGAAATTAACGTGTGCTACTTTCAAAATAAAAGACTCGGGTGGTCAGTCTAACTGCCTTTGTTTGGCTGTTTTAGGCGTGGAAAAAAAAAAAAAAATACAACCAAAAGCACCGTTTAACAGCTTTATTGTATTGCGTTTAGCATCAAAGAGTCTGTTTTTTAAGGATTGTGCGTTGCTGCAGGCAGGTGCTGGCACGGCTGACTTGAGGCCGGTGTCACCCACGCCTTTTGTTACCGGCAGCGACATTTGCGCGCAGCGCAGAGCCATTGAGAGAAAGGGCGCGGCGCCGCGCGTCAGCCAGCGTGTGTGAGATGGCTATCGCATCCACTCGCCGCCTCACGCCTCTCCTGTTTGTCAGAGTGAAGAGAAAGCCTCTGCTAGACGAAGCCAAATGAATTCAATGAGCAGAGACGGTGAAGTTCGCGTGGATTGGACACTGTCGTGGCCCCAAAGGTTAACATCTTCATAAATCAGTTCTGCTGGGATGACTCACGGGCTTTCTAGGAAGATCATTGCATTTCCCTCAAACCAATCTCTGCATGTGGGTTAGATCCATGAGCCAAATGGATGAGTGTGGCTGGGAGTGGCACATATCTGTCAAGGCCTCAGGGATGGAGAGCTGATGCAGACTAATGAGGATCCGAGCGGGATAGGTCAGCCAGTGGCCTTCTGACATCACAGAAGGCCACAATCTGTGTGTAAACCTTCGATACGGTAGCCTCTCCCTCACTGTCAGCACTGTGGATTGGATTTAAAGGTTACACCGCCACACGAACACACAAGGGGCAGCCTGTGACGGAGGCCTCGTGCTCCTGCAGCCCTTCTGCAGCCCTCAGGCTGCAGAATTAAGAGCCAATCTTCCTAATGGATGGAGCTCTCGGAGCTCTTTTGGCAGCTGACTCGGAGGGGAATGTGCTGATCTGGGTGCTGCATCATTTTTGGAAGGCTCATCATTCACCAGTTAACTGTCAATACTTTGTATCCATCAAACACGGGCACACAAACACAATGGTGGGCATGTGGGCTAATTTATTTGTCGTACGTTATGTATCATCATCTTTTAATCAGACCTCGTAGCATGAACACAAAGTAGGATTATTATTTCCAGACGGTGTTTAGACCAAACTGGATGTTGAGCTGGAGGTGAATAAAGGCAGACTTCTCTGCTCTCACCCAGAATGACCTGTGGGAGGTGCAGGAAGAGGGCAGCAGTCAGTCGGTTTGGGGGGGGGGGGGGGGGGGG
>BJFM01000720.1:33477-66431 GCA_016586285.1 Arothron firmamentum | reverse complement strand
CCCCCCCCCCCCCCGCACTCCCGAGCTACGCTATAATGTAGCTCCCACCCGCCCTTCTCTTCTTATATCCCCCTTTCCTGTCTGATAAGAGGCCTGTGTTATGAGGACAGTTGGTATTAGTATTTTGCACTCTGCTCGATGATCTTAATGCACTTGTGACATGGCAGTCTCACTCCAGCCCCGTAGGTTGGAATCTGCTCCAGGTTTGCAGCCGTTTTCCCATCATGCACTCCCATGGCATCTGCACAGGTGGCACGTACACACAGGGGCAAACGTGGTCCCCTCATTTCACGCATGCTAGCCAAACTTCTCCTGGGTGGCAGCTAAAATTCAAAGCGCTCATCCATCCTCAGCGGCGGGAAGTAAAGTGCGGAGCCGGGAGGGTGAACTGGGCTGGAGTGGGACTGCCACGCTGATGTGGGAGTGACTGTGTCCTGTCAGCCTCTGGTTGGTGTTCTCTTCTAATCTGCTGGGCTCCCTTTGTGAACCTGTGGATGGTGCTTCTGTCCCGAGTGCCATGTGAGAAACAAATGCTTCAGTTTAAAAAAAAAAAGAAACAAAAAACACAAGATGTTTTAATTAATATGTTGTTTTAATCTACCTTTATGTTTCCCTTTGTTCTCTTATCCAAGGGTTTAAAGTTCAAAGCTCATACTGTCGATGTGGAGACCTGCCAACCTGCACTCCTTTTAAATGTGATTCTTTTTTGTTGGACTGAACCGTGTGTGCCAAATTGTATGTATATTCCTCTGTCAGTGCTTTGAATATTAACAGTGCATAAAAAAAAATATGAAGACAATTCTGGTTTTGGATGCATTTCCATCATCTTTAAAGGAAACTGTAATTGCAAGTGTGGCTGTGATCTGACACATTTGTAGTACAAATGCTCAAGGGTGCTGAGCGAATTTTTTGCTGCAGTTCACAAAAGTTTAACACAATTTGCAGTTAAAACTGGCTGCAGTTCAGCTCCAGCATAGGCCTGCACTGTGTCTCTCTCCCTGCACCCTGCTTACCTCAGTCTGAGGCACCTCCCTCTGCGTTTAGATCCTTTTTTTTTTTTTCCTTTTTACTGGGTTTTCACCTAATCGCACATCCTGCTAACTTCTGGTTAATTCCTCTTTAGCGAAGATAGCGCACTTCAGGCTCTAACGATTCACATTCAATCTTTTGAAATCAGAAGATATGAAGGAGTAGATGTTTTCACACAGCTGTGCAGTGATGCCAGGGGTGTAATTGACAATTGCACAAACCTAAATCTTACTGGCTGATCACCGCTGAGCAAAACCCGAAGACACATTTCCACATCATAACTGATGATCACTTAAGGCAGCGGCTGCTACAACAGTCAAACCTCCATCTCTACAGGCTTTCACACTAAAATAAACACTATATTCACATCTGGGGTTTTTAAATTGGCATGTGAAAGATTGGTTTGCTATCGTTTTCATACTTCTTTTGAGCTAAAATGCCTTTCAGACGGTCTCAAGTCGGTCTCTGCCCGTGTGCACCTCCACCGCGGAGAAGCTGCAGGGTACGTCATGTCGAAACAGTTTCCAGGTCATTCCAGACACTTATGCAAGAGTGCTCAGCATCTCAGAGCTGCACAGGAGGAAAGCAGTGTTTCACAAAAAATGTAAGTTTACACCTAAATGTGAACAGCTGCAGTTGTAGGTTTGATGTTACTAAACAACACTGGTAGTTTCAAATGTGAAAATGATGATTCTTCTGTCGGTCTTGTGTAGCTCACGTCACTCACAGACAACTTGCATTTAGCTTCGAGGTGAATTTCTGTTGTCAACGGTTTCTCAGGTCATTCCAAACAGCAGTTTTCATAAGAAACCACGTCATTTTTCTTTTTCGCTCATGTCCTGCACAACCTTTCCTTCACGGGTCCAACGTTTTGCAAAGCTTTAGCTTTTTAAAGCCAAACGGTGGAGCCGCTTCACGTGTCTGCCGACTCCACCTTTTCTAGCCGTTCACGGTAATTCAGCAGCACCGCAGAAACATTGCAGAGATGCAACAGAGGTCACATCATGGCTGGGCGTGTCATGTACAGTACAAAGATGCATGTGTAGTCGGATATTAAGCGTGTGTTCATGTACAGCTTACCTTCTCTTTCCACAGTAGTTTCTAAGTAGTCATGAAGTGGTGTGGGAGCTCACCCCTCCAGTCATGTCAGTATGCGAACTGAAGCTAACTCACTGCCCCTCGTGCCACCTGACCCCCCCTGGCCTCACCCCCAGCATGGGCACAGCTGGTGCAGCCATCACACACCTTACAACCTATCTCTGGGAATGCTTCAGAAATGCACTTCTCATCCATTCCAGCTGCACACCTGTTGAGACCTCCACCGACATCCATTTTTCCAAAAGGCATACCCGACAGGTTGACTTCAAAGCTAGTTCTCGTCCTTTCTTGTGTTTTCTTTTATGATTTTTTTTTTTCCGGTCTGCAAATGCTCAACTTTGTTTTTTAAACCCTTTGAATTGATGCTGCTTCTGTGCTTGACTCTGGGTTTACCGCGTGGTGCCATGTCGTCCACATGGCCTTTCGAGCTTGTAACGCTTTAGTGTGTAATGTTACCATATGCCTTACATGTTTTCCAGGACTAATAAAAAAGCATAACAAAAAGGCCACATGTGCTCATTTATTTCTGCGCCCATTTTCAACCGTTTACCACAGACTTTTAAAGAATTTTTGCAACATCAACATCAAATTAAAATCATATTTTTCCCCTGAACTGCACGTGCGTTAACACTACAGAGAACTGTGCACATAAATTTTAAATTTTAAAGCTATGCTGTAAAAATAGCATTTAAAAATATGGAATCATTAAGAAAAAAAAGAAACACTGGCAAATGCGGAACATAGGGGAGACAAATTTGGTCCAAATAAATCAAAGAGCGGATTTTATCGTTTCAAATTGGCTGGCGGCTCCTCAATCCCATGGGAGGTCAAGACCTCTGCCAAGCGGGCGAGGTAGGTGGAGTCTGGGTAACCGTACCTGGAAGAGACAAGAAGACGTTTATGACACGGAGCAGCGTGGTCCAACCCTGCGGCTCAGCGAAGACAGTCACCCACCCTGATTTGCCCCCTTGCAGACTGGTTTTGTGCGGGATGCAGCTCCAGGTGACCTTGGCTGCTGCTGCCTTCTCCACCACAGTGAAGGTGAGCCCCTGCTTGAAGGCCTTCTCCAGCCTGGGCAGCAGCCTCCAGGTGGTCGTGCTGTCAGGAAAGTACGCATCAAAAGTGCCTCCTTGAAACGGCTTTCCTGGAGACGGGTGACCTTCCTGGGGAGACGCAGGACAGATTCTAGCTCCAAGCTAGGAAATCCCTCTGATCTCTACTCAAACCAAGCTCCTCACCTGCTGGATGCCGTCAGGGATGATGTACATGATCTTAATGGTGGAGTTGTTCTTGTGGCCTGGAATGCTGATGTTCAGCTTGGAGAAGGTCATTCGGCCGTGGATGCCCCGGCGAAGCGGCTCCGCCTCGGCGCTGGACCTGGATTCTTCCCTTCCGCTGCGTCTTTGTCGTGCGCTGTCCTTTTGAGACGAGTCCAGTCTCTCTTTCTCAGAGAGAGAAGGGTCTCCTTCCTCAGGGTGAGTTGCTGATTTAACATCATTTTCCCTCCCGTTGTCTCCTATTTTAGAGACAAAGACGCTGGACTTCTGTCCCATTCTCTTCCCTTTCTCCTTCGTTACCGGGTCTTTGTAGAGCCGGGGCTGACTGACGGATCCATTCGCACGCGTCGTCTCTCCAAAGCTGCTCTGGTTTGTCCCCGTTTCCTGACCAACGCTGGCGCCGCCGGCGGTGCCTTCACTGCTCTCTGCCGTGGCTTCAGCACCTTGGCCCTCGGCGGTTTGGACGAGTGTCGCCGGGTTGCATTCGGACGCAGACGGGATTGAGAATTCCTGCCGTTTACTCATTAAGGTTAAATCTTTGGAAAACACGCTCAGCAGCGAGGCGGCCACCTGAGAGCACAAGAGCTTTGGACCTAGCAGTAACACGCTGTTGTCTTTCACTCGAATGGTGACGGTGCGGAAGAAGTTGCGCAGGTCGTGGCAACAAGCCAGTAGAGTTTCATCTGTCGGGTCGGTGAGGCCCAGTTCTGCCAGGGGCAGTTTCTGCACAGAGAAGTCCTTGTTGACCGAGTCGATCAGCTTCTGCAAACCAAGCCTGCAGGATGTCAGCGCGGACGGGCTTGCCCCGCGTAAGGTGACAGCGACAGCGTTGCCGCCGCCGTGCGTGCGCTCCCTCGTCTGAATGTCCGAGGTCAGGTCGTCCACTTGGGTGCTGTAGGCTTCCTTGATGTGCACCCACATCCAAACGGGAACCAGGACTTCTGCGGTACAGCCTTCTGGCCTGTCCTCGCTCGGACGATCGGCGGGGCCGGAGGACGAGGCTCCGGCTCCGGCTGCCGACTTGTTGGTGTCATCTTGACTCCGTTGATGCGTCAGTTGGGCCTTACGCTGAGGTGTTCCTGAGAAACTGTTGGCCCGTTTCAGAGTGGAGCCAGGCACGGCTGGAACCAGAGCACTGTCCTGCAGTGATGTGCTCAGTGACGCCCCCTTGGGTTGACTTTTAACAAAGTCTGAGTTAAAGGAGGTATCGGTACTCTGCGTGGATGCAGTTGGAGACAAGGAACTTGGACTCTTAAACCAGATGTCTTCTGCAGTGACTTGGGGTGATGCTCCGGGAACTCTTTCACCCATCTGTGCTGGTTCTGACAGCACATTGAACCCCAACATGGGCCCAGAGCATTTTGGTCTACTTTGAGCTGTGGGAGCTCCTCGTAGGCAGAAGTCCATTGGTCGGCCACCTAGCGGAGGCAGCCCTGACTCTTTAAAGCGAGGAGCGAGCCTGCACCTACGGACCGCCTCATCTTTTGTCTCGTCTTCCTCTGATTTCAGATGCTGATCCAAGCTTTGGTCCAGGAAAAAGCACTTGGCATCACACAAGTCCCTGCTGTTCCCAATCATGTAGACGTTTGTGTCATCTTCTTTCAAAAGAATCGTGGGATATCTGAGACTTAAATTGTCCTTTGCCATTTGCAGAGCCTTCCCAGAGGAGAAGATGCTCTTCAAGAACTCGGCTCGCCAGATCTTGGTCTCATTCTCCTGAAAAAACTGACTTATTGCATTTCTTGCTAAACTCAAGGTCTTCCAGTCTCGAACATTCTCCCCAGCTCCAGCTGCGGACCGCAAATACAGACTGGTCAAGCCCTGGTTGGTCACTTCCTCCGCCTCCACACCATACAGACTCAGGATCTGCTGGTAATCGCTTTGACAGTTGTTCTGCAGATACTGGAACATGTCCGCATCCACAATTAACAAGCTGTCTTCTTCTGGGGGCCAGGCAGGCTGCAGAGTGGTGCCTTCTCTCTGGCCAGTATGCTCCACACCATAAGTACTGGGCGAGCTGGGGAGCTCAGCAGGAGACCTGAGAGTACCGACTGTCCTACTTTCTTCTTTTTGCTTATTGGGATTCGCTCTCAAATCCTCTGATGGATTCACCTGTAGATGTTGTGATAAACGTTCAGACCAGGAGCCAGAGGTGGCTCGCTCAACAGTATCTGACTGCTGGTTCCCCGACGGGCCAAACAGCTGTGTCAAGGCAGCTTGAACCTTGGAATAGGCACCGTATAACGTGTATAATTCCAGAGCAGCATCGTAGCTGAGGTGGATATCACGATGTTTCTCCTGAAGGCGTCTCAGTGCCAGTGCTCCTCCAGGAACCCGACTGTAATCCAACACTGCTGACAGACGTGTGACGACCTGTGGCAAAGGCAAAGGAGAGACATATGTGTCCCGTTCTATTGTTATTTGCTCAATAAGCTCCGATCAGTGTCAACAAACGCACCTGGTCTGGGTCAGGGATTTCGCGATGCTCAGTTACAGAGAGTTTATACTTCTTCCCGCTCACTTCCAGGACGTGTGGGCTGCGTTCAATGACTGTCCTTGCAACTGTGTGAGAAGAGGCCCCAGAGGAGAATGATTCCCTGCCCGTCCAATGCCTTGCCAACAGAATAACTCATCCATGACGTCTTTGGGTACATTACCAGGCCTTTACAAATGACCCCCAAAACCAGTACACTTACTTCTGTGAGACCTACATGTCAGTGCCATAACTAGTACATTAATGTAGCAACACTAAATTCATTGAAACAGAAAAGTGGTGGTGTTGCACATTTTATATTCATGACCCCACTGACCTTCACACTCCTCAAAGGTGATGAGGGCAGAGACCGGCATTGCTTTGACAATAGTGAGGGTCTCAATCTCTCCTCCTCCATTCCTGGCCCTCAGGAAGTGAATGAAGAGCTTGTCTTTGAGCCGGCCCTCCTCCATGTCCGCAGGCAGACCGCTCACCCTCACGGTCCGGCTGGGCGCCGCCATCTACTGGGAGAAACAGGACCACTCGGATGGGCGGGGAGGTTGTGAAGTGGCGGCTGTCACAGTCCAGATTCGGATACAACCAACAAAAGACTCTCAGGTCTCAGGCTTTCACATGGAACAGAGACGAAAGTTACGCTGCTTCTCCAACAACAATCGCATTTTAGCTCCGATTGTTGGTGTTTGTTCATTTTCGTCGCTGTATTCCGTTTAAAAAGTCTTTTACTCTATTCGCATTGTGGTCATCACACACAAAATAATGCGATTTCTGACACAATATATCAAAGTATGCATGAACAATCGACGGGAAATAACAACGCAGAGTCGAGGAAGTGAAACACACATAAACTGTCGCCATCGACGCATCTTTTAAGGTCACGTTTTGCCGCCGGTTTAGCTGTTTTATTAAGGTTTGTAATAATTACTGACCTTAAGGGTTTTGGGTTTTTCTCGTCTGTTTATTGTTCGTCTCTTGTCCTACGTTTTTGTACAGTTGGTAGGAAAGCGAAACTACAAAATATTTTTTGTAATTTCTTGTGTCGCAAGGGGGCGACCTAGAGCCGCTTCGTGGTGGCGACTACAGTAAATCTGCTTCGATCACGTTACCATGGAGACATCTTCCAGCCTCTTTTCCTTACGTAGACAAACTCTAAAACTAGCGTTCAGGTTTAGTTGGAGCTTGCTCATGTGTTTCCCTTGTTTTGTGGTCACAGTAAGATAAAAAGAATAGAATATTACATGCTATTATTTTATAACACATGGTCGTGGTTTTTAAATCGGTGTAGTGAGGAGAAATCAGTGCGGTTCCACCCTCTTAGGATAGATCAAATGGTGCAGTTCTATTCTCTACCACTTGGTGGCACAACAGTTTCAGGACACTTGGGGAAATCAGAAGAAGAAGAAGAACTCGATGTTTTGTCCAATCAGAGGAAACTTTGTTGAAAGCATTGCGCAGGCGTGGTGGTGCTGGAATTTCATGTGTTATACGTCGTTGTGTCTGGTGGAGGTCATAGACGCTAGAACAGAACTGAGGTGAGTTATGATTTCGTGGCAATGAAAACGTTTTTTTATTGCTTCATGTGAATGTGAATATGAATAACTGTACCACAAATTTATAAATGGACGACGTTATGGCAGAGGAGTTAACTTAAGCTTGGTAAGCCGCTTGTTATCATGTGCCCATCCATGAGAGGCAACATGCGTAATGTTGCAGCCAGTCGGTTTGGTCTTTGGATAAGAGCGATATAAGTCGCACCTATATCTAAATAATATCTTCTGATGTTGGGTTGTGTGTAATTTTTGCTTTCAGTATATTTTGCTCTGGCTAAATTTGCCCAGCTTGTCAGGCGTCTTAGCTAACATGTAGGCTAATGCTAACTGTGAAGCCAAGTTAGCCACCAGCACTAGTTCAAAGCCTGCTGTTAGTCGATAACAGGGATTACTGTTGATTACGGTCATGCACATTTACAGATTCTGTATTTTGTAGGGTATGGTAATTGGTACTGCTTGCGTTAACCAAATGTCCTTTTTTGTCGTCAACAGATTGCTGTCATGGCTAAACTGTTTGAGACTATTGGAAAGTTTGGACTGGCTCTTGCCCTTGGTGGAGGGATCGTGAACTCGGCCCTTTTCAACGGTGGGTGTTTCTCGGTGTTTTATTTGAATGAAAATTCAGCTGGATCCTGCTGGACAAAATAAAATTCATGATGGCACTGTTATTGTTCATAAACGTTGTCAAGCTTTTTTTTTTTTTTTTAATTTTCATCTTGATAAACAATTACTTTAAACGCCTTTTGGAGCTTTACATTTGGGACTGTGTACACGTTTGATGTTGTTATCCAGATTACAATATTAGTGAATGATTTTCCTGTCGTTTATGTAACAGTTGATGCAGGACACCAGGCTGTTATATTTGACCGATTTAGAGGAGTTCAGGAAGAAGTTGTTGGCGAAGGGACCCACTTCCTTATTCCCTGGGTGCAGAAACCCATCATCTTTGACTGTCGATCCCGTCCACGCAACGTGCCTGTCATCACAGGCAGCAAAGGTACATCAGCTACTGCTGATTTGATGTGTGCACTTTTATTCTAATTTATTATTAGAAGTAATTATTATTGTTTAGATAAGTCTTGGTATCTCATCAACTTTGTATGTGGGACAAGGATTTTTTTTTCCCCCCAACTGTTGGTGTATTTCACATTAGGCTTTTAAACACTGTATCTGACCAAAACAGTACAAAATAAAATTAAATGAGCATAAGGGGACCATGCAACCCATGTACTGCCTTGGACAGTTTGATTTCTGCTGGACTATATTCTGTTAATTTGTGTGACTTCAGCTGTAGGTTTTGATCATTCTCTCTTACAGATCTGCAGAATGTAAACATCACACTGCGTATCCTGTTCCGGCCAATGAACAGCCAACTGCCTCGCATCTACACTAGTATTGGAGAGGATTATGATGAAAGGGTGCTGCCATCTATCACTACAGAGGTTTTAAAGGCTGTAGTGGTGAGTGTTATTCATTAGATGAAATTAATATTTATTAAACACCTTAATGGCGTTTAATGACTGACCTCATTCCGCTGCGTGCTTCTTTGACGTCAGGCCCGGTTTGATGCTGGAGAACTGATCACCCAAAGAGAACATGTGTCAAAGCAGGTCAGCGAGGACCTTACGGAACGAGCCTCCACCTTCGGCCTCATCCTGGACGACGTTTCACTGGTACGATGCTGGTCTGGTTGATCTTGTCCAGGTTATGTTATCACGTGTATTTTTAATTTAAAACATCGTGTTGTGTTCGTACAGACACATTTGACCTTTGGCAAAGAATTCACAGAGGCTGTTGAGATGAAGCAGGTGGCTCAGCAGGAGGCTGAGAGAGCCCGTTTCGTTGTAGAAAAGGTATTTATATCATCACCCTGACCATCATTATCATACTGATTCTGCACACCAAACAAGTGTTTTGTCTCTGAAGGTTTGAAGGGTTAGGAGAGGAACCTAAATTGGCTTTTTGTTCTTTCAGGCAGAGCAACAGAAGCAGGCAGCCATCATCTCAGCGGAAGGTGATTCCCAGGCTGCCTTGCTCATCGCCAACTCACTGATGGAGGCTGGAGACGGTCTGGTGGAACTTCGTAAGCTAGAAGCAGCTGAGGACATCGCCTTCCAGCTGTCGCGCTCCCGCAACGTCACTTACCTGCCCTCAGGACAGGGCACATTGCTCCAGCTGCCCCAATGATGATGCTTTACTTCCGTCTGCTCCACTCCTGCTGTCGCCAGCTTCTATGAGGGCCGTTGAAGGGGTGGATGGAGGAGTCGGCGATGGACTCCAACCTTCACACACATTCCTCCCACTCTTTCTCTAACCAACTCTGGACTGGGCTCTGCTGATGGCAGCATGATGTGAGACAGACTGAGCAGTCTGAAATAGATATTCATCTAACTTGCCTGATGACATGGAGGGCAAAATATATGTAATTTAAAAATTGATGATGCAGTAACTTCTTAAAATACGGATAAATACAGAACAATTCATATTTAGGAAGCAGAACCAATCTTGGCATCAGCAGAAGATTGCTACTGCTGTTTAATCGTTAAAGACGATGAAACATTTACATTTATGTGTTCTGTATTTCTGTTTTGAAAAGCTCTCCTTTTGATTGGCCTGAAAACCTCTTGTCTGACTTTGTAAAGAAATTAAAAGTCTGGAATTCCTCTCTTAAATCACAAATACATTCACGAGCCCTCTGCACAATTAAAAATGTGCCTCTCAGCTGGTTAACTGTGATCATTGTTGAACACTATTGATCTGTCATTACTTTAGCCCCAATGTCTCAAGACATCAATAAAAAACTGTTATACATTTAAGTGGGAAGGCTTGTTCAGAGCTTAAGATGTGCGTACTCGGACATATTTAATAACTATTCATAACATGTATTTATTTTATCACCTTTTTTAAAAAAAATGCCCAGCTAAATTCAGATTTTTGAGTGATTCCTCTAGAAATTAGGTTGTCTCAAAGCAAAACAGCAGTTAATGTGTTGTAACTGAATATACACACAAGTGCGCAATAGTTCTGATGTTTACATCTCGGCCCGTGTGTGGAAACTTTTTTTTTTTTTTAAATAGATGAATCGTCCTGCGTGTCACTGCTCGAACGGTGACAGACACCAGTTCGGCGTGTGCGCGCACTGCCCCCTGTCTGCTTTGGAGACGAACAGATAGATTCCAGACACCGACGCGCAGCGGCGCGCCTGCCCAGACGGCGGCCTGGATGCCTGGGATGAGCGCGGGACGGCCGTGGTTACGCGCGAGTGCTCGGTCGGGCCACGTAGCTGAAACTAGCAGTGCGCACCCAGCGTCAAGTGCACATCAACAACAACCTTTTCCACACTTTGCACGTTGATATTAGCGGCGTGGCCGGAGCTAAATGCCCGGTGGAGATCACAGAGGGGGGGGGGCGAACAAGAGAAGTGCGCGTGCAGCGCCGAATCTGTGCAATTCTGATTGCACAAACGCAGAAGGGAGGTCGCTCTCGACGGAGGTAAGTCCGCCGAACGGCAACTAAATGCGGGTACAAACTTCATTTTGAGGTCGTTTTGCCGGTGCCAAGCGTGGCGGTTTGCGGGGCGAAAGCGGGCGCACGTCGCCGGTGATCGGGGATGCCGTGGGAATTGTCCGTGAGGTGAGCTAGCGCTGACTTTGTGACAGTGTCGACTTGAGTGGGTCTGTCAGCACAGCGGTTGGGGTTTTGTTGGGACCGCTGACAGATAAACCGGCGACAAAGCGTGACAGTGGCTTTTTGTGCAGCTTCAAGTGGGTCGCTATCACTGTCACGCTGTCCCTTTCAAAGTGCACCACCGAAATCCGGTGAAACGTTCATGCTAAACCCCTAATGATGGTGGTAGCTTTGAGCTAACTAGCCCCCCATCTGGGCGGTTTGGGGTTAAAAAAAAGTGAAAGTCGTTTTGCGGGTGTTAGCTCGTGCACGTCAGCAATTATTATTTTTTATAGCAAAATCGCCCACGTTTTAGGCGTCTTAACTTTGATAAAAACGTCCCACTGCAGCACCCTGAGCTAATGTAGCCAAGTTAGCTTTTCGTGTGTGTAGGGTCGTACCTATGGAGTGCTGCTAGCTTACTCAGTAGCCTAAGTTGGTCGGGCCTGCGCTGTCACTCCTGTCCGGCTTTCTGTGTTGCTGTTCGGGTTAACCCTTTGCTTTGTACCCCCTAGAACGTCCATTGTAATTAAGGGTGTTGCTGGAAGTTCGGTTCTCAACATGGGTTCGCTCCGTAGAAACAACAAAGCAGCAGCTTTGCAATATGTCGTCACCTTTGTCAAGTTTACTTTGACGGTGGTTTCACACTTAGCTTCATTTTTCAGATGTAGTCAGCTTAGTGGGTCCAGGTCTTGTCGCTTCTGTTAAATTGTTTTTGCAGGCCAGAAATGATTTAAGGGGAACCACATATCCTCGTTTGATTAGAAAGCTGAGAAAGGAGCGCCACTTCACTGCAAAAACCACGTTGCATCGAGCAATGATGAGCTTCTGATTTAACCTTTTACTGTTTCGTGATGCCACAGATGATTCATACCAGACAAAAATATAAGGTGCCGATCTTTGACCCGCTTATGGGCCTTAAGGAGCCCAGCACTCCTGCAGCGAGTCTGCACAGTGAGCTGCTTCAGGTCTTATGAGTTTGGACAGAGTGAGGAATGTGAACCCTCACACGGTCCTCAGCAAGCCTCTGAAACAGAAAGCTCATTAAAGTTCAGACCCCAGCGGAGGAATGAATCTGAGGAGCCTTGCCGATGAACGGCTGAATATGACACAGTGAGGCTGCTCCAGGGTCTCATCCTCTCACCAGCAGGCGCACATGAAAACAATTAATTATATCAGTTTTCAACTAAGTCTCCACTGGGTGATCCATCTCTGAAATGAGCTTTTTTCCCCCCATCATCTCTCTGTGTGAGGTGAAGGTTATTATTTTTTAATGCGTGAATTTTTCCTTTATGCACCTGGTTACAAAGTAAATCACAAAAATCTGGCACGGTGATGTGTTTCTCCAATTAGTAATGATATAGAGAAGTCATCTCTCTCTCTCTCTTCTTCATCACCACATCAAAGGACCGTGTTATTTCACTGCCAATGAAACTTAGAAATGAGTCATCTGATAATGATGAGCAGCTGGAGCATTTTAGTCAATATGGTTTATATAGCTACACTTGCTGTTTATTTACTCCTCCACCAGCAGTGAATATTGCTTTGATTAGTTTAGAATTGAGAGAATTCAATCACATTGCATTGCAAGAGATGCTTATGCACTTAGTTCTCATGCAGTTTATATTCCCTCCTCCGAATCCAAACGTGCGAGAGGCGTAGAGTTGTCCTATCGCTGCAGATCAAGTCTCCGAGCTCTGAGAACCGCTGGCACTTTCTCTGAAATCAGCATTTACAGGAAGAAAATGCCAACGGATGAAATCAAAACCTGGTAAATCTTCAAAACCTTTCACTTGTCGGCCAGTTTACTCATTTATTTAATCTCATAGCAAAATGCAGTAATAAATAAAATGAAAATCGCCAAATCATTTTTATTATTATTTTTAAAAATAATTATTTATAATAGTCAAAGTTATTAAAGTTTCTGCACTGCAGTTATACCTAACAGATGGGGGGGAAGTCACAAAAAAATGTTCTTTTTAATTGTTTTTTTAGATATGGACTCTTTAAATCAGCGTGTGTGTCCCTTTTAATTGTGACTGTAAATGAAAACTAAGAGCAGTGGTGATGTGTTGGGTGTGGGAATGTGTGGATATGAAAATCTGGCTGTGTTGAGTGAAGACAGAGGAGCGATGCAGGAGATGTTGTTGCTTTCTGCTCTGGGAGGATTTCTGGTGAACAAAAATCATAATGAAAGCTCATTATGGCGATTGGGGTTTAAGGTTTTTCAGGTCAGCCAGCTGTCAGATAAAGCCTCACATCTGAACTAATAATCCTCAAAATTCTAAATAAAAATGTGTCAATTTAATAAAACGTTTAGCTTTTTTTTTTTTTTTTTTTTTTTTTTTCCATTTCCTCAAACAAAAGTAACAATCAGACATTTTAATACCGGTGCTGTTTAGCCTCTAGAGTAAAGGATAATACACAGTTTCCTGTGGTTTCTGTTTGCAGCAAGCATCTAAACTGTGGTTACCTGATACCTTCAACAGTCAATGGAGGTAAGCGTGCAAGTTGGTTTGTATGACTTTAACCAACTCTCATTCTTGTGTTTGTCCTCATTGCAGTCCACCGGCTGTCCCCTCAGGAAACTAATTATTCTCTCTATTTGCAAATCTAAATGTTCTTTCTTCAGAACGCACGCGACAGAAAAGTTGAACCCATGCATGAAAATGCTATGCAATTTATGTCACGCTTAGCCACAAGTGGGGCGTGGGCTTGTTTTTGCAAAGAGCATTTTAATAACGGTACTTTTCTGATCTAGGTGTGGTTTTTCATTATTCTGTGTGAATCAACATGTGTTTGATTTTTTTCCGTTCAAAAAAAACATCGGAAACTCTGACTGCTTTTAAGATGCGATCGCACATTAGCGTGTCTCGTTTTCTGTCTAAAATGTCGCAGAATTGTGCGTTTTGTATTTTATTTTAACTTGAAATGTTTCCCTTGATGTTCTGTCAATATTGAGCCTCTGAATTTGAATTTGTATTCAGCTGTGAAGGTTGTGGTTTCGCTCCTACACACGGCTCTGAAACATCTGTGGGTAAACGTGCTGCTCACTGATGTCTGTAGTTTCACTTCATATTCTTTTGTCTGAACTCGAGAGCTTCTCTAATCTCATCTGGGCCTCCTGTCCTGTCCCGTCTGCTCTCCCAGGTGATGCACTGTCAATGGCGCTTCCAGACCCCTGCAGCAGCTCCGCGTGTGGAACCCAGCTCCTCTTCACCAGCGCTGCAGCTTGAAGATGCCGGCCCCCTGCAGGGTGGTGGCCCTTTGAGACGCTGAATCTGCCGCCCGCGCCCACGTCCACTCGAGCGTTTCAGCCTCAGACGTTCCCCATCAAAGACAATGAGCCTTTGATTCTGCAGACTGATGTCTGAGCGTATGAAACGAACCTCAAGAAGATTTAATGTCTGTCCAGCTGCACTTCTGCCTTGGAGAGGATGGATGCTCTTTTTGAATCAGGTTGACTCTCTGTCACCTCTTCCCCTCCTTCCTGTCTCTCCAGTTAAAGGAAGGTGGGGGGTCGGTGTGGCGCACGCGGCTTGTAGAGGCCGCTAATCTGTCTAAGCAACACAGCAGTTACTGTTTTCTATTATCTCGCACACCCACCAACTCCCATTTCCTGCCCCTCTTCATGAAATCCTGCAAGAGCTTTAAGGAGGAGATCTCTCTCCCGAGCCTTGGCGGGATGTCACAGGAGGAAGCGCGGAGGGCACCGGTGTCCCAGTCCTACATTTTCTCCGCTAACTCCGATCTGGACCTGACTGGCAAGCTTTACAAGAGGGAGGTGGGCGGGAAGCCTTTTTCTGTGTTGGTGGACAATAAAATGGCGACCAAGACGTCCGCCGGGGATCAGAACGTGAGTCAGTTGCCTGCTCAACATGTGACGTCTCAGCAGCATCAGCAGTATTTCAGAGAGGGAGCGGCGGCGCAGGAGGTGACGACGCAAGGTGCTCAGGCTGGCAACGACGCCACCTCCGATGAAACGGACGACGAAGAGGACGGTGAGGAAGAAGACGGGGAGGAGGAGGAGGAGGAGGGCTTCAAGCGCGAGCAGATCATCGTTGAGGTTAACCTGAACAACCAGACGCTTCACGTGTCAAAGGGGGACAACAAAACCGGAACCGCGGCTGAGGAGTCCGAGAGAGCGGGCAGCGATGAAGACGATGAGGAGGATGAAGAAGAAGAAGAAGAAGATGACAGCCCAGATGAGGAAGAGGAGGAAGATGATGAGGAAGACGAGATTGTGAGTCAAAGGTCAAGGTCAAAGAGGGCCCGTCGGAGTGCTCCTAGCACAGCAGCGAACAGCCAGCCACGGAGAAAAAGCCTTAGAACAGCCCTGAGCACTGCCACTGCTGGAATGGCCACCAGGGGGCGGCAGAAGCGCATGGAGCGCCCAAAGAGCAAGCGCAGGTCTGCCAGGTCGTCGGCATCGTCTGCTAGCGCATCAAATGCCGGAGGGAAGTCGGAAATGGAGGAGAAGGAAATGCTGGCCTGTGAAAAGTGCCCACGGGTGTTTAACACACGCTGGTACCTGGAAAAGCACATGAACGTCACACACAGACGAATGCAGATTTGTGACAAATGTGGCAAAAAGTTTGTTCTGGAGAGTGAACTGGCCTTGCATCAGCAGACCGAATGTGAGAAGAACATCCAGGTACAGCAAACACGTCATGACCATCATTCTTGCGTCGTGTTAAAACAGTGTTATGCTTTTAGCTTTAAGGTTGCAACCTTACACTATAATTAAAACATCGCATTAGCCAGGCTTATAATTTTTGGGTTGGCAATAATTAATTCAGCCTGTGTGATTAAAGCACTTGTGTGCCAGTTCCAGGGTCACGTTTCATGGCTGATATGGCAGACACATGTTCACACGCTGCTCTAACAGTGTTTCTCCAGTTTTACACAGGTTAAAAAAATACTACTGAAATCCAACCAAGCTCACATGACAGTTTGTGTCTTTGCCAGAGGGAAAGTGGAATTCAAAAAAGGCTTTTTGTGCTCTGGGCAACATAGTGTGCATGCAAAGTTTAAACATGCAAATGGTTTCTCGTAGTCAATTCAATCTGAAGTGGAGCCAACATGTGCAGTTTTCCAGTTAAGTGCTAAATCAAGTTAATATGGTCACCTTTTGAACTCTAGTGGTGAGTCTGATGGTTTGAGAAATGATTCAGTCCTGCACCAAAACTGTTTCAGCTGTCGAGGATGTGAACATATATGCCGTTCTTCACCAGCAGATGGCGCCGGAGTATAGTGAAACAATTGTAACGTCCATCACTTGGTCATCAGGGCTTCTTCAGGTGTTTTTCTGCAAAAACAATTAATCACAATGATTTTTGTCCATCAGTGTGTCTCCTGCAACAAGTCTTTCAAGAAGCTGTGGTCGCTGCATGAGCACATTAAGATTGTGCACGGCTATGCAGAAAAGAAATTCTCATGTGAAATCTGTGAGAAGAAGTTCTACACCATGGCCCATGTCCGTAAGCATATGGTTGGTAAGTATTCACATTTTACTTCCAATGTTATTGGATTATTTTTTTTATTTTTTTTTAAATATATACAAGATCAAGCTTTTGTTTGCCAACCACTTTGTTTAGTTCCCTTGTGCTTGTCTTCATCTTATCGGTGAATATAGTTAATATTTTAGGTTGTAGGATCTGGAGATTTAGTCCTCCTCCTACTCATATTGTTCTGCCTACATCCATGTTTAACTGGCATTGACATTACATCATTGTACCAAGGTATTGTCAGTTTGTTTTATTGTATTGTTCTGTCTCTCGCTCGCTCTCTCTCTCTCTCTCTCTCTCAGCTCACACAAAGGATATGCCGTTCACCTGTGAGACATGTGGGAAGTCGTTCAAACGCAGCATGTCTTTGAAAGTTCACTCACTGCAGCATTCTGGAGAAAAGCCCTTTCGCTGTGAGGTGAGCCTCACAGTCCCCGGCACCGGTCACCGTCCATCTCCTCTCACTGCGCCTTTGCTCTTGTTGCAGGTGTACATAGAACACCAGGCTATGAACCGAAACAGTCTTAACCCTAAAAAGAGGCACTTCTGGTTGTTCCAGCTCTCACTGACAGCGTGGATTAAATGTCACAGTTAAATGATGTGTTTAAAGTTGTGGTGCTTCAGTTTGAGCTCGGTAGTCTGTTTTTTGAGCAGTGACTCAGGTCAGAATTTAGCAAAATATTTGGATTCGTGGCTGAAATAAGCAATTTGAAGGTTTTCCTCATGTGAGTGACCAACAAAGAAAGTGTTGTTCAGCTGATGTTTGGTGCCATCCTCCTGTGGCCTAGTGTTGTGATGTCATCTGCACTCCATGTGTAACCAGATGTAGTATTTGGGGCTCTGAATCATTTGTCACAGCGTGTGTCAGCATTTCCTGGCTTGTTTCGGTTCAGCAGGGATTCCTTTGATTATCATATCCTTGTCTAACTCCCAGGAGTTTGACAGATTGGGTGTTTTACTCCCCTTTGAGCCCCTTTCGTGTCCAGCTGCTTGAATCGATGGCACGCAGGGAACACGTGTTTCTGGGCGGAGCTGCTTTAATTAAATGCTTAAAGTCATGCTTCTATACAATCTGTGATTACACATGTATTGCGGCTGTTGGCATGTGTAAGTCTGCCTCAGTGGTCCGTAAAAATGTGGCATCTGCCACATTTTAACGCACACATGCTTATTTAGCCAGGTGGGCCTGTTCAGAATATAAATATCTCAGGTTGGAAAATAACTGGCCTGCACTGGTTCACCTTTTTTTTTTTTTAAAGTCTTTCATGGTCTGTTAAAAAAAATTGAAGTTTATGAAGTACTCTGAGTAAATCTGTCACCCTTCCGGGGCATTTTCAAAGA
Source organism: Arothron firmamentum (assembly GCA_016586285.1). Lineage (NCBI taxonomy): Eukaryota > Metazoa > Chordata > Actinopteri > Tetraodontiformes > Tetraodontidae > Arothron > Arothron firmamentum. The sequence continues at coordinate 48,472 of BJFM01000720.1, read as the reverse complement.
TATTATTTACAACCAGTCGCCACAAAGAGGAAGATAATTCATTTTGCTGGTACCTGTGAATGTTTATTCTCTGTTCCGAATCTCTGCTGTAGAACTGTGATGAGCGCTTCCAGTACAAGTACCAGCTACGCTCCCACATGAGCATACACATCGGACACAAGCAGTTCATGTGCCAGTGGTGCGGCAAAGACTTCAACATGAAGCAGTATTTTGATGAGCACATGAAAACACACACAGGTAAGAGAGAAGAGTAGTCATTAATTAGCCAGAACCTTGTTCAGTAAAGTTTATTTATGTCAACATGCGCTTTAGTAACTAATGTGCCATGACTGTTTTACCTGAGGTCACATGATGAAGCACTGGATACGTGTCTGATTAACATATAAAAGTCTCGCAGCTCTGATTTGAATATTTTAATAATCTGATGAGTCCGATATCATGTCCTATGAGCCGTTCTGGCCGTTAAGCCCCTTTTTCTTTTTCCTTTTTTTCAATTCGGCAGCCTAAACATACCCACTGTACAAAGGCTAGTGTTCAGTCTGTCACAGTCAAACCATTTTAGCAGCAGAAGAACTAACAACTAGGTTTAAATTTAACTCCTGGGGTTGTTTTGTTCTCTCCCTTTTAAAAAAAAAAAAAGATGATTTATCACATGAATATTGCTGGAGGCTGGTGTTTGGGCATTGCAGCAACGATATGTGAAAATGAATACAAAACATGACTCGTTCACAGCCTGAAGAAATCTTTTTTTTTTTCTTTTTTTTTATCAGAAAGGTCATGTTTTTTTTATTGTGCCCTCTGAACAGTTTTGGGATGAAAACCTCCCTAAACAACATTTCCAAGAAGAACACCATCCTGTGATCAAGGCGACATCGCCCAGTGTTTCTAATGAGAGGTTGTTCTACATGAAAGACTCCACTTGCATATATTGTGGTTTATAATGACTACCCTCACACATGCTGTATTCCAGCCCTCTGATTTTCTGTCCCGCCCGTATTTCTATTTCCACGATCAGCCTGAGAATTGCAGCTTGTGTGTCCTTAACTTTTTTTTCTCCCTCTCCACCCTGCTGGTTATGGGTGGACTCGCTGCTCCCCATTGGCCTACAAGATCTATTTGTGATGTGTAATTATGCTGCCCTATTCTGTCCTTAACTAGCATTCAAATTAGTGTCCTGCTCAAGGAGACACACCCAGTTTCTGCTCTATAACAGGCAGCACATTTTAAACAGGCAGCCATTGGTGTGTCTGCCTTTGTCTGTCTACATCTATCTGTATTGATGTTATGGTGGATGAGAGGAACTTCATTTCTAATACAACGTGTGAAGGAAGAATTTGTTGAGCCCTTCAGCAGCCTTTTAAATGCTGCTTGTGTGGGTAGCAGCAGCAGCACACTCAGGAGCTCCATGGAGGGAGGTTAATGAGAGTGATACCCCAGCAGAGCTGCTGTTGTTCGCTTCCACATCGCTCCCCTCAGAGTGTGAATTCTAATAACTTCCTGCAGAGTGGGTGGGAGAACTGAATTCAGCATGGCATCTTATTAGCATTTTCCAAATGCAGCCGTGGCTCCGGGCAAAGCTGAGCTTGTCATCGGCGAAGCTTTAGTCAATTGTTTCAGGGATCACAGCCATCAAGGCTGACAATGAGAAAATTCGAGCCTTTGTGTGACTCCCGGCCCGTCCTGCTCCTTCTCTAAATCTGCTGCTCTGAATCTGTGCAGGAGAGAAGCCTTTCATTTGCGAGATTTGCGGGAAGAGCTTCACCAGCCGGCCCAACATGAAGCGCCACCGCCGCACCCACACGGGGGAGAAGCCGTACCCCTGCGAGGTGTGCGGCCAGCGCTTCCGCTTCTCCAACATGCTGAAGGCGCACAAAGAGAAGTGTTTCCGGGTCACCAGCCCAGTGGTCCTGCAGAGCAGCGGCCCGGCCGTGCCTGTCCGCATCTTTGGCAACACCTTCTCCTCTGCCTCCTCTTCTCCGTCTGGTCCCGGGCCGTCGACTGCAAACGCCTCCGCCTCTTCAGCAACTCTGGGCCTCGGCCCCACGGGAGGACACATGCCTCAGCGAGGCCCCGTCGGACACGCCTTCGCCCACGTGCAGCTCCCGTCGACCCCCTCCCACCTCCACCCCCACCCCACGACAGCTCAACAACACATCACCACCACGCCGCAGCACCCCTCGGCCCACCCCCACCACCACCTGGCTGTACCCTCTGTCTCTCACCTGCCCCCACCCCCGGCCCTTTTTAAAAGTGAGCCCTTAAACCATTGTGGACATGAAGACAGCAGCTACCTGCACCACATGCCTCCGCCTGACAAGGGCCCGGGAGCGCCACAGCACCACCATTGAACCTTTGCTCCGGCCGTGGGGGCTCGTGCCAAACTGCGCCTTGTTGCTCCTCCTCAGAGTCCGGCCTCGGACGCGCTCGCAAGGCCTGTTGCGTAAGGGTGCTGTCTGCAGTCCGGCTGAACATGCGCGCGCATGTGTGGGATGTAGACTAACGCACCCTTAGTGCACGTGATATTTAGCTGGTCAGATGAAATATCTTATAACCTCTAGGTTTTTTAAATCACTTTCTTAGGAAGCCGTTCCCCGCGCGTCCCCCACCTGTGCATCGGTATCATCCAGCACTGTATTATCCCCCCAATCAGTGTCGGCGAATCTCCTGTCGGATTGACCTTTGGTTGCACATTGGTCAGGATAATCTGCAGGTTCCTCCGCAGCAATACTCAACATGTCCTCGAGCCTGCCCCGTAGAAACGTGAAATGAATGTTGTAACTGTATCTGAGCCTTTCTGAGGGTCAGGCGTCCTGGTGGAAGGCCAAACAATCAGCGGACAAACCCGGTTTTTGTCAAGGAAAGTGGAGAAAACGTCTGTTGAATCTTGACCGGGTCTTCTCTAGATTCATGAATTGGTGCTTTCCATTCCAGTACATCAAATAGTTCTTAATTTTCATGCATACATTCATGTTTTTGGAAGTGTGGTCCTTCAGAGTACCAGGAGACTTGCATTTCCACCGTGGATTGAAGGTGTGGCTGCGTATTCAGTGATTAAGGAACCTTGAGTTAGGGATGGTCGCACCGCAGTTCCGCTTACACAAAACCGTCACACTCGCTCAAGCACACGTGCACAAAAGACCACATGGGCACTGGTTCCTTTACTGGGATCAGTGCAGCCTCAGATTTAGGAACTGTTGGGCAACAGATGCTTTCAGATAACAGACGACTGTCAAATACTGCCACTGTGAGGGGCCGTTCACATGGCCCCATCAGGATTACCCCACCTTCCTCTGCTGCTGTTTCAATAATACGGGTTACTGTGTCGAGGGTCATGTATACGCCACATACACACGGGACTTTTGTTTTTTTCTTTTTTTTTGCTGTTCTGAGCTTGCAGCTTTACATTTTCCTCTTTATTTCACTGTTTGTTTTGGGGCGTAACAACAAAAAGAACATTTTTATCATACAGACTTACTGTTCATATGAGCAATGATGTGTCAAACATGTTGAATGTTGCCTAAATGGGACGTTGGAGGGTAGTTTTCTTTGCTACGATCCTCAATCCTTATTTCTTAAGCTATGGATGCTTCTGCAGTGTAGATAAACCGTTAGCACATGACAGGAACTGTCAGGATGAGAGGCTGTGCTCACAGAACTTTAATTCCTATATAGATATAAGTATATATGATCAACTCAAAGTACATTTAATAATGTCACGGCTGGTAGCGTGAATGTTGGATGTAAACGGTGTTGTTTGTCAAACCTTTACCCATGCTGACAGCAAGCAGATGTGTTTCCGGGAGCAGCATTAAAGCGTGTGTGTGCGTGTGTGTGTGTGTCTGGGTTCTCCCAGTGCTTTCCTACCAAAAGCTGCTTGTGTATCCCAGGTTGTATTGGGGCAGCAGGGGCAGAATTGATTGGGGTTATTTAGAGACCCTGTTCTTTTTAGACCAGTGATTATCCTGCCATTTCCACGGGGTCTTCATATTTTTATTCACTTCTCCGGTCCCCTCTGGTTTGCCGGTGTGCTTCGACCTTTTGCAGTTCTGATCGTTGTCTTATTTTTTTTATTTTTTTTAAGCTTTTCATGTGTGTATTCTCTGCACTTTACTGCTGCGTGGGTGAAGCGCAGGGAGAGGGGACTGGCAGTGCCGCTAGGCTGCCTGAGGAAAGGTGGAGGTGATGACTCTGAGTGGATGTTTTTAGGCAAGGAAAGGAGGAGAAACCTGGGTGGAAGTGGGTAGTGCAGAAGCAACCGACAAACAAAGGACATTTTCTTTTTGTATTTCCATAAATCAAATTCCTTTTTTTTTTCTCTCTCCATCAAATACAGTTTTATTCCTCTTTGGACCTGCTGGATAAAAGCAGTGTTCCTCCCTGCTTTTGGCAACTTTCCACTAACCCTTTCCTGGCCTGAAAGACATTTTTCTGTGATGTTTGTTCATGTTGTTTTCATCTGTCGTGCCCTACTTTCCCCCCCCCAGTTTGCTGAATGAAGCTCCTCCTTTCTTTGTTATTTAGAATGCACTTTCTACTAAAATTCTTGGATAGTTAAGAAACGATAACATTGTGTGTTCTTCAAAGATATTTTCAAAAAAATCAATATACTTTTCTCCCTTTGTATTTTTAACCACTTAATGTAGCAATTCATATTTTATTATTGTATCCGGTACAAAATGTGCAGCTTTATAATGTCCGGGTTTGTCCTTTTTTTGTATGTTATCTGAAAGTTGGGGAGAAGTAAAAAGTTGGGCCTTTTTTTGATAATGTACATTTAACTGACTGCTAACTTTAAGAAGTAAAAACAAGTAGCCATGATCGTCACGTGTGGGTCTTTGTGTTCGACTGCTGAGTATGCGTGAAATGTAGAGCAAGAGGCCAGCAGATTTATTTTCGCTCGTAGCTCCAGAGGAAAACATAAAGCCCCAGCTTCCTCTTGCTGCACACACTCCTCCAGCTCATGCGCCAGTTCAAGTTCACTGGGTTCTCAGCCTTAGACCAAACAACATCTGCTTGATACACATGACAGAGGAGGTACAGTTTTCAGAGCACGTGAGGGAAGCCAGTGTTTGTGTTTTCAACATCTCTTGCGTTCCCTTTATCTATACATGTGTCAGCATCGTGAATGTGAACCACTGCAGCAATTTGTGTCATTTATTTAAACTCTTTTACAACAGAGGCTTAGACACCAACACAGACTGCTTGGAAAATGAGTGGATAAACTACAGTTTATTAAAACAGGGCTGTATCCGGAGGAGAATCGAGTGGAAACGCTGCCTTGTTACCGCCGGTGTTTGTGTTCCTCTAACCGAACATCAAGGCACTGGCTGTTGCTAGAACGCTGGCTGAAATGTGCCCTCCATCTCCGTGGATGGTTTCAAGTGGGGCACCAGTGACTCACGGTGCTGTAAGGAGGCAGCGAGGGCTTATGGGTAGAGACGAGTGCGTCAGGGATGGTGAGTGGGTGGTCAGGTAGCAAAGCTCGCTGCAGAGCAGAGGAGATAATAACACACCGCTGCCACATCTCCATTCCCATTTGGGTTCGAAAATAGTCGCCCCCCCCCCAGCTGTTAGTCATTATGCCTGATGTGGGGGAAGGGGGGTGTCTGTCAGCATGCAGATAAGGAGACGGGGAATATGTCCTGTTTGTCAAGAAGTTGCTGCTCTGAAGGTTTGCATTCATCTCTGAGTATTTGCCAGAAACTGATTGTGTTTTTGAGTCTTAATAAAGGGAAGTGAAACGATCAAATTATATTTTTTTTTCTTATCATGGTTCAGACTGTGTTTTCAAATGAGACCACACTCGGTGTGTTCCATGTAACAGGGGCCAAACACATGATTGTTTCTGCAAACACTGGCGTCAGCTCGGATTTAAGCGTAGTTTTCATTTGTCGGGACAATAAACGCGTCACAGAAAGCAGCGCACGGAGCAGAGGCGCACCATGCAGGCGCGCACTCACGTGTCTGCCTTGTTTTTGCCTTCAGGCAGGGTCGTACCTTGTACTGTGCTCTCTCTCTTTTTTTTTTTTTTTCTTTTTTTTTCAGGGCAGTTCAAACCAGATTCTTGTGGTCTCTCCAGTCTTTCAAACGCGTCGCTTGAAAGCAAACGCGCGTCGGCGCCTGATAATCTGACCTGGAGCTGAGCTCCTGAACATGTTCGAGTATTTCCCAACAGACATTCTCTCACAAAACTGCCTCTGCACGAAACCAGTTGTTCCAAACGGGCTTTTCACGTTTGCCCCTGGAAAGTGCGTCGCGAACGCGCACGGCCGCCACTTATTAAATGGGCGGTCTTGCAGGCGCGGTCACGCTCAGCGGCTCCGGTTGCTTCCGTCGGCGCATAAAAGTGCGCGTTCAAACCGGCCGAACTCTGTGCACCTCCTGAAACCAGACCGGACCGGACCGGACCTGGCTGAGACCGGGGACAAGAACCGGCGCCACGCACGCAAGTTTATTCATGTAAATCAACATTTTTTTACTAATTCTGACAGAGAAGTTCATATTTAGCTTGTACAGGAGCGGAATAAGTTCAAGTGTTCTTATTGATGAATTGAGTAGTTGGTCTTTAACGCGTCTTTAACTGCTCCGACTAAACCATCATCCTCTGTTGTTCTGCGCACAGACTGATTTTCCGGCTCCGGACTGTATCACCGTTTTAAGGTATGTACTCTGGCACTTGCTGCTCTTAAAACGCAAATATTTTTGCAGGCAACTTTTTTTTTTCCTTTTTTTTCCTCTTCTTCTTCTTCTTCTTCTTCTTGCTTGCAGGATGTGCATAAGGTCCCGGCTAGAAGCTTTGCGTTTCCACGGAGATAATCTTGTCGTGTTCCCATACTAATATTTACCTGTTACAGCAGGGTTGGTTGGTGAATGATGCTTGTAGGAGCTGCTGGCTATGCTGATTTTCACATTATTTTCCTACTTCTTGAGCCTGATTCATACCGACATTCGTTGATTTGTTCCCCAGAAAGCCGCCCCGCCGCTTTGGCGTAGGATGCTGGAGAGTTGGAGACCAGCAGCGGACGTTTGAGGGCACCCCGGGGTGTGCCGTAATCAATAATGGGGGATTTGTTCTTCAATTGTTGTTATGTTCCACCTCATCCCCCAGGCGAGGGGGAGCCCCAGAGGTCCAGACGCACGGAGATCATGGCCTCTCAGTCGGCGCACATCTCCAACAACAAGCGCTTCCTCATCTTCTTTGACTTTGATGAGACCATCGTGGATGAAACCAGCGACGACATGGTGGTGCAGGCCGCCCCGGGTCAGCACCTCCCCAGCTGGCTGAAAGACACCTACCAGCCCGGCCGCTACAACGAGTACATGCAGCGCGTCCTGGCCTACCTGGCGGAGCACGGCGTCACCGAGAGCGACATACGTAACATCATGGAGAAGCTGCCGGCCACCCCCGGCATGCTCACCCTCTTCCAGTTCCTGCGCACCCGCCAGGACTTTGAGGTGGTGCTGGTGTCCGACGCCAACACCTTCTTCATCGAGTCTTGGCTGCGGCGCAACGGCGTCCGTCAAATTTTCCACCGGATTTTCACCAACCCGGCGACCTTCAACAAGGACGGCCGGCTGGTCATGCGGCCCTTCCACTCCCACGAATGCATGCGCTGCCCCGACAACATGTGCAAGCAGGCGATCGTCAGGGACTACGTGGGTCGCCGGGCGCAGGAGAGGGGCCGTCCCTACCAGAGGGTCTTCTATGTGGGGGACGGAGCCAATGACTTCTGTCCCGCACTCGCCCTCGGACCCCGAGATATCGCCTTTCCGCGGAGGGATTTCCCCATGCACCGGCTGATCACGGAGACCCACGAAGCCATGCCCGGAGAGTTCAAGGCGGTCACGGCCCCGTGGGTCAGCGCGGAGGAGGTGGTCCAGCGGCTCAGGAGGCTGGTGGTGGAGTAGAGAGGGAGGCGGGGATAGATGAGGGAAGGCAGGTTTAGTCGCATACTCAGGTACCATTAGACCATATTCAAGGAAGTAACTTTCATGTACTGTTAATTACATTGTGTGTGACTTTTGCTCCAGCTCCTTACATTCGCGTCCTTATCAGACCCAGTTAATCATCAGCAGGTTCTGCTCCTTGCACCTGTTTTGTTATTTAAATACCTGTGGTGAGAATATAACTTGAACTACTCCGACTATCAAACGGACATTGGTTGAAGATGAATTTGAGTATTCTAGTGGAAAAACCATGACAGTTCAGCCAAGCAGGTTTAATTTCAGCTAAACTGCACTTTTGTAAATACTAAAAATATGAAAAATATTTAAAAATGTACTAAAAATATAAGATTCAATTATTCAGAGGTTTATTTGTAATATGCGCAGTATTGACAATCGAGTCATCTGAGCAATGAAAGAATAAAATATAATCCGCATAAATGAAGTCAGAGAAGATGCATTTACAGTCTGTTATTGTTGACATCCTTCTCAGAGAATCTATGTAAGTAATATGTAAACATGTTTCGGTGTGTGTGTTTATCTGTGTGCTGTGTCTTCACTCTGTGGCCGAGGCCTTTTGAAGAAAATCTCGACACCAGCAGGAATAAAGCCATCAACTGAACAATGTCTGCATTCTATATTATGAGCAATGTCACTTTCACAGAAACATACTTCACTTCCCAGAAAATATGCATAGGTAAATATTGTCCTTGGCACACAACCATTTAACACATATATATATATATTAACTCTGCTGAAATAGTCTTTGAAAGCAACAGTGAGTAAAGATCATCACAAACACTTTAGTGCATCCAAGCTTTAACCGCCAGTTGCTACGTTTTGTTTAAATTATGTATGAATATAAAGTCTTTTCGTTCCACACATTGGTGAGTAGATGTCTGCATCAATGTAAAGGCCAAACCCAATTTCAACAACAACAACAATCCAATTCTCATTATCCCAATATAGGAAAATTTACACCTCAAGCTATCAAAGCTGCTTCTTTTACGCTCATAAAAGCACTGGTGCTGATTAAGCTTCAGGACTGATACACTGTGATACTTGCTATAATTACACGGTCCATTAATTCTTTATCATTAACGAAACGCAAACCCTAAGTAGAGCACATTTCAGCCAAGTTATAGTCTCACACGCTGGTGTTTCTGGACATAGAGTGCCCTCTTGTGTTCTCTTTGTCAGAGGCGCCCAGCTGTTTAAATTTTACTAAAATTCCAGGCTTTTTCTCGGTGATATTCTTCTGGTTAACCGTTGCATATTCAGCATGTTATAGCAAGGAGACCGATTCGTTACGGTCGTTTTGTCGGTGAATATTCTCAGTCGTCCAGGTTGAAGAAAAACATTGGGCTTAAAAAAAAGTCAGCTGGACTTCTTTTAGTTTTTTTTGAAGACGTTTCATCTCTCATCGTTTCGGACGTTTCATTTCAACCAAGAGGTTTGTTGAGCTCTATAAGGCTATTATATACCATTACCACTAGGTGGCGACAGAGAGCAACCATCCAATGCTTATTCAACCTAAACCATAGAAGTAGAAACCCGGAAGGAAGATTTTTTTACGCATGGCGCTATTTGAGCATTTATTTATCTTCTAGTAATACTCATCTTTTATTCCGTTTTCAAAATATAATTTGTCGACTACATCAGAACACATTGCAGGTAAGTTCGTCTTAAGGATTGCAAATTCTATATCCGTCTTATAAAATATAAAATATAAATCCTAAACAACGTAACTAAAACGTCCTGTGAACTCATTCATCGCTTCAGTTGTTAGCCGGTTAGCATGCTAAGATATTACTTAACGATTATATGAATAATACGAGCAAATACATAACTGTTCGGGTAAGATAATTTGTAGTCACGTTTGTCTAAATAAAAATACTTGGCAAAAGCAACACATGATTGAAATAATGCTGTATCTGATGCTATAATGCTAAGTTAGCATTGCACAAACTAGATGTGCATTCTCAAGACGCGTTAGCAGCGCAGTATCATATGTTGTAGCGTTTATGTCGACTTTAATGGTTTTGCCTCTGAAATTGTTAGTAGCGAAATTATTTTAAAATAAACACAAAAAAACAAGACTAGCATCAAAATATCCGATACTGCATAAAGGCATACGCTTTTATACACTGTAAATCTATCTATCTCAGGGATGTATCTATCTCAGGGATGTCCTATTTTGCACATTATTCTTTCTCTTTCTCCCCGTACATCACCGGACAGTCCTTCCTGTATATATGTAAGTTTCTGTTTTTCTGTATATAATGTACACACACACACATACACACACACACACACACACATATATATATATACACCAGGGCTACTCATGTAACACGTTAATTTCCCCAGCGTGGGATAAATAAAAGTCTCTTTATCTTTATCTTTATCTTTATCTTTATCTCTTTAAAGGCTTTTGTATAAATCTGTGCAGAAACTTATCTTTGACGTTTGTTATGTGACGTCTTGACTTTATAGACGCTTGCATGTGCTTTGAAACAGTTCATGGAACCCCACTTTTATGTGCATTTTACAGTCTTCTAGTTCTCTCCAAGATGGAAGCTGATCTGTATGATGAGTTTGGTAACTACATTGGCCCAGAACTGGATTCTGACGACGATGAAGATGAACTGGATGCAGAGGACAGAGATGTTGATGAGGTATTTTTTTTTACTGTTGTTGTAAACGGTGACTTTATGTCGATCATCCATGTAACTTACAATTATGCAGGCTGATGAGGACGATGAAGATGAACCTGCCGATGCTGATGATGATGTCCCAGGTATGGAGGTTGTATTACATGAGGACAAGAAATACTATCCTACAGCAGAGGAGGTGTATGGACCAGAAGTGGAAACTATCGTCCAAGAGGAAGACACACAACCTCTCACAGGTTAGATGCAAATGCACTGTTTTCTTTCGTGTTAAGATATTTTTTTTGATTACCCATTTTTCTGTTACTTATACTCTGTACTTATTTTCCCTCACCTTTAGAGCCCATTATTAAGCCAGTAAGGCACAGGCAGTTCACCCTGATGGAGCAGGAGTTACCTGCCACCGTGTATGATATGGAGTAAGTCATCTAATTACAGTAGATGAGATTTAATGGTTTTGTTAGCTTTTTAATTGCTTTTAGCTGCTTTTTTAAACTGTCCTATTTTGTAGCCCCGTTTCCTATTTTTGTGTGTCGTGCTTTGATATTCTGCTGTTTTTTTCCTGCAGATTCCTTGCAGATCTGATGGACAGTTCTGAGCTAATCCGAAATGTCACTCTGTGTGGACACCTCCATCATGGCAAGGTTAGAGTCTGTGTTTCATGGCTGCTCATGGCAAGGTCTCTCTCTGGTGCATGTTCTAGTCAACGATGATTAAGGCATTTATCTAAAGAAGACCTGCCCAGAAAGAGGAAAATTTGAGGAGAGGAAGATTTTGGACATTTAACACACTTTGAGCACGTCTGAATCCTGGATCTAATGTGATAATTTATTCTTATTTATTCTTTATTTGTTCTTTTTAGACGTGCTTTGTGGACTGTCTGATTGAACAAACACATCCAGAAATCAGGAAGAGATACGATGTTGATGTAAGTTGTAGCAATAAATAGCATTATCATTCACTATTCTTCTGCATTCAGCCACCTGAAATCCATGTAACTATCTTTTGTTCTCTTTTTTTTTTTTTTTTTTTTAGCTCCGATATACAGACACACTGTTCACAGAACAAGAGGTAAGAGGTTGAACATGTGTTTTGTTTTTGCATCTTAATTTGCATCTTAATTCAAGCTCCTAAAACAGGGACGATACAGAGCTTTACACTACGTAATAACAGCCTTAGAAAGATGTATTACTATCAGTATTTCCAATAGCACTTAGTAATCTTGGTGTTGGACTGTGTTTCTGCAGAGGGGAGTTGGCATCAAGAGTACCCCCGTCACAATGGTGCTGCCCGACTCCAGGGGCAAATCTTATCTGTTCAACATTATGGATACCCCAGGTACTCTGAGTTTCTGCCCATCTACCCTGGGCTGTGTTCTGGCAGATACTAACGCAAAATCTTGTCTTTTTAAGGCCACATCAATTTTTCTGATGAAGTCACGTCGAGTATCCGGATCTCAGATGGAATTGTCCTCTTCATAGATGCAGCAGAAGGGGTGAGTTGCTTCTCATTCGTTCATCACTGGTTTGCTTCCCTCAGATTTCATATTTTAACCAATTAGTTGTTCCCATTAATGTTTTTGGTGTCATACCTTTGCTCTCAGTTTGAAATATCTCAGCTTGTACATGTCAACATTTTCTGTCTTAACTGATTAAGGGGTTTTTTCATCTCCGCCCAGGTGATGTTGAACACAGAGCGCCTGATTAAACATGCTGTTCAGGAGCGAATGGCTATCACCATCTGCATCAACAAGGTGGACAGGCTCATTCTGGAGCTCAAATTACCTCCCACAGATGCTTATTATAAACTTCGCCACATTGTAGATGAGGTCAACGGTTTGCTGAAGTAAGGAAACAACTCATCCACAAGCAGAAGAATTTTTTTGATCATTGTTTCATATAAACAACTGTTATGTCATTATTAAATTTCTTCTTTTTCAGCACATACTCCACAGATGAGACCATGGTGGTCTCTCCTCTTCTTGGAAATGTGTGTTTCGCCAGCCCTCAGTACAGTATCTGCTTCACCCTGGGCTCTTTTTCAAAAATCTACGCAGACACTTATGGTAAAATGGCTTCTATTAATTTTGCACGGCTAACGTTTATCAGAAGAAAAAAGAACATTTGCTCTTGTACATGTACATTTTTATCTAAAACAAGCAAGCTTTTCCAAATATCTCAATCCTTATGCATACTAATTTGTTTGCAGGAGACATCAACTATAACGAGTTTTCAAAGAGGCTCTGGGGTGACATTTATTTCAACCCGAAGACGTGAGTGGCTAATATTGTTGGCTGTTTGCCTGATAATGTTTTTTTTTCCCCCAGAATGCCAATCATTTGTATTTTTTCAGTGCCCATTTTAATGTCTTTTGTGTTTCCTTATAAGCCGCAAGTTTACAAAGAAAGCTCCCACCAGTAATTCTCAGCGCAGCTTTGTGGAATTTGTGCTGGAACCTCTGTATAAGATTCTCTCCCAGGTTGGTCATTTCTAAGTCTTTTACAGATGGGTAGGATTTTGGTGAGGACCTCATGTTTTAATGCTCTGTTTGTGATAAGGTGGTGGGGGATGTGGACACATCTCTTCCACGGGTTCTGGATGAGCTGGGAATTCATCTCTCAAAAGAGGAGCTCAAGCTGAACATCAGACCTTTGCTTAGGCTGGTGTGTAACCGCTTCTTTGGAGAATTCACCGGTACGATTTATTATCATTATTGAATTATACGTAGGTTTGTATTTTTTAGTTATTGTACCTTGTCTACATTTCACTTCTTAATTTGGTCTACCCAGGTATGAAGACAAGTAATTAATTCCAATGATTGGTTTTAATAAATTAATTAAATTAACTCTTTCCTTGCAGGCTTTGTGGACATGTGTGTGCAACACATCCCATCGCCACAAGGGGGTGCTAGAACCAAGATAGAGCATACCTACACAGGAGGGCTGGACTCGGACCTGGCAGAGGCGATGACAGAGTGTGACCCTGAGGTAAGTTTAATGGAAATAAGGCAGGATAGGCTGCAAATAATGTCAACCAGGTCAAACCAGATCAAACCAATCATTCAAATAAATGTAACAAATTAACCAAACGGGATGTTTTAACATTTTAAAACCAGTTTATGATAATGTGGGTCGTTGATCACAGTTCCATTACTGGCTTTTTTGATGAGGCTGCACCATTCCAGAGTTAAAATTTTCTTTGCCCCGTTTTCGGCCACTTATCCTTCTCTCCTGCTTACAGGGTCCTTTGATGTGCCACACCACTAAGATGTACAGCACAGAGGACGGGGTTCAGTTCCACGCATTTGGCAGGGTGCTCAGTGGAACCATCCAGGCTGGGCAGCCTGTCAAGGTTTTAGGAGAGAACTACACTCTGGAAGACGAGGAGGACTCGCAGGTCTGCACTGTTGGGCGTCTCTGGATTTCAGTTGCAAGGTGTGCTGCATGGGTTTGATGTCTCCCATATTTTGAGAGCTGGTACATTGATCACAATTAGGAATAGATTTCATCAAGTGGTATCTTTTTTTAGGTACCAAATTGAGGTAAACAGAGTTCCTGCTGGAAACTGGGTCCTCATCGAAGGTTGCGACCAGCCAATTGTCAAGACCGCCACAATCACTGAGCCCAGAGGGAACGAAGAGGTGAGACATGAAAGAGAAACACAGACATGTGAAATCTGGAGGAGCTTACATCCTCTATTTTCTCTGACAGGCTCAGATTTTCAGACCATTAAAGTTCAACACGGCATCAGTTATCAAAATTGCCGTGGAGCCCGTCAACCCATCAGAGCTCCCAAAGATGTTGGATGGTCTGAGGAAGGTCAACAAAAGCTATCCATCACTCACCACAAAGGTAAGTCATGGCACAGTCTCCAATAACTCCCAGTATCCTTACTGGGATTTACTGGATTCCTTAAAACATAATTACGGCGTATGCTCCAGGTGGAAGAGTCAGGAGAGCACGTTATCCTGGGAACAGGAGAGCTTTACCTGGACTGTGTCATGCACGACCTGCGCAAGATGTACTCTGAAATTGACATTAAAGTAAGTCATTTCTAAGATGGTGGTTCCCATTTAGTCATTGACAGACAGGTTCATTTTCTATTATCTTAGCATTCCAGTGTCACTTGAATATATGAATAACGCTCGACGCTATTATAGTCCATCAAAATAGAGATGAATTCCGCTCATCTTCCTCTGCAGGTTGCCGACCCTGTTGTGACCTTTTGTGAGACGGTTGTGGAAACGTCATCACTCAAGTGCTTCGCCGAAACACCCAACAAAAAGTTGGTGCCACATACACAGACCTAATTAAGACTGTTAGAGGTTCTCTTCTATTGCTGCAGTGTCCAGAGTCAAAGTTGTTTCCTCCCCCCGGCTGA
>BJFM01000720.1:0-10776 GCA_016586285.1 Arothron firmamentum | reverse complement strand
CCCCCCCCCCCCCCAGTCCCCCTCATCATCCTCACATACAAACACCCCCACCCCCAACCGTGACCCAGTTTGGAGGGGGATGAAGTGAGGACCATTGTGAGCACCATAGGGAGAGAGGCAAGATGCTCTTCCTCCCCGGCTCCTCTCGCTTTCAGGGGGGGGGCTCACACTCGGTTGAGCACGCACACTGAGAGCGGCGCCGGGACCGGGCCCCTTTGTTTTCAGCTCTTTGTTGGCGGCCGCCGAGGGGCCAGAGATGCGGGGCCTGAAGCCGGGACACAGAGGACGCGCTGGCCAGCACCTGGGACGGGCGGCGTAGGGTGAGTAGGCGGCTGCATCGCTTCACATTGCTGCTCGGTTGTTGGAAGAGGGCGATGCTTTCTTTTCACCCAGCCCGGCCCACCAGGAGGCCAGGTCACCTCAGCACCTCTGGGACAGGCTGCTCCTGCCTCAGAGACTCGGCCGGTAACATATGGACCCGCTCCACGGTCGCAGTTCTTCCCCTTCGGTCAGCGCTAATGAGGAAGTTCTTAGTTTCCCACGAACCCAGAAGCAGGATGCACTTCCTTTCCAAAAAAAAGAAAAAAGGGAGCGCCTTCTGGTCCGGGCAGAGACCTCATCATCTGGAGCTCTTCCTCCAGGCTGAAGCTCCTGTCTGACCAACAACCGTGGTTCCGCTTTTATTCATTTATGTCCTGTCTGGGCCGTCTCATCCTCTCACCAGGATGGATTTGACACTTTCTTTGCCGTTTATCGATCGCTCCCTAAGTAAGTTTTCTGTGTGTGTGTGTGTGTGTGTGTGTGTGTGTGTCAAATGCATCTGCTGCACAATCTGCCGGAGATCAGGCTGTGAAACTGATGCCATTAGCGCCTCGGACAGCCGCGTTCTCCCAGGGCGGCGTCCTCACTCCTGGCGTTTTTAATCACATCAAGGAGTCTCCGGGACAAAGTTGTGACTTTAAGCAGACAGCCGCAAAGTCTGTTGATGGGAAATCCATCCCAGGCACCTCTGAATAGTTTTGGTGATTCAAATGTCCCTGAATGGATGACAAAAGTGTTAATCTGCTCCATTCAGAGGAGGAAAAGAAGGAGGCGGAATAACAGAGCCCCGTGTTTTCGCTCTTCTGCCGTAGCGCCCATCTTTGCTCGTATGGTGACCTTTTTATGACAGATTTTCGGGGGGGGGGTTACGTGTGGTGTCGGCAGCAGAGCAGCAGGACCTGAGCCCCACAGAGCAACCCAAAGGGCAGACGAGCAGCCTGCTTCATGTGGAGGTCTGTGAGGGGAGGCTGCGACGGGCTGGAGGTTCAGAGGAGCATCCGGACGGTCGGAGGAACGCCAGCGCTAACGCAGCGGCGCTCAGAGATGGCTGACCCCACCGGGACATTTGCTTTCATTTACTGGTCGGCCACATTTCTCATTAATGATAAATACAATTATTCTGGGTGATAAGACTTTAACGTTTAGTTAACAAGTTTACAGGAAAATAAAAGGAGATTTGTAGTTTTTGATTTCAAATTTGATCAGTTTGATCAAATTTAACAGCGTCTTTTTAACAGTTTTGATTAGCTTTCTAAAGATAATGAAGCGGTGCAGCAGATGGGGTTGACCCGCAGCAGGTCCGGACAGTCACAGTCTGCAGGGGAAAATCCACATCTGGGCTGTGAGCTGATAATGGAAGGCTGTCACATCTGCACAGATGTGAGCGAGTCCTGTGTTGGGCTTAGCAGAACTGGAACAGAACACGCAGGTATTTCATCTTCTGTTTAATGTTAACACTTTGAATTAGTCTGTAGATGTGAGGGCGGATCCTCGGGTTCATCCAGAGGATGATTAAACTGACTCACAGACGCTCGTTGGAGGCGTTTAACCGACATTTAGGTGGCTTCGTTATCACGCTAGCCTGCAGTCATTGGTGCAAGTGATTGTGCATGCATGTGTGCATGTTTCTGCACATATGAAAGCAAAGCAGGAATATGGAATGTGCTAGGCTGTTTGGAGGCAGAGAGGGAGATCTTTCGAACTCGGGTTCGGGTGTATTGACGCTCCGGCAGACTTGAGCGCTCCTGTCCTGCTCCCTGACCGATGCGCTCTCAACGGAGTCGTTTCTCTAATGTAGCTTTTTCTTTTATTATAGAGTGAAACGTTCCTCAGCTCGCTCAGCATAGTGTGCACAAGCACATCAGTTAAATGTTGAAGATGTCCATAATCTTTCCCCTGATTTTAATGTCCTGTTTTTTCAATCAGCAGCTATTTCTGCCCTCTGAATTTCACTCAGAAGTAAAAATGTTTAATCTTGCGCAACCGCCTCATCCAGCGGGTGCGCTCCCGAGCACCAGTCTGGGGCGCGTCCCCTCGGTTCGCTCTAGTCCGGGGATGAAGAGAAACCCTGCAGGTGCAGCGCGACGTGGCCGTTCAGCGAGGAACCGCGGCGGCTTCGGCGTTGTGCAGGGGTTTCACTTCCTTCAAAGGTTTGAACAATAACCTTTGGACTTGTGGCCTTTTAGTCTGACCTATGACCCGTAATGATCAATAATCTGCTGCTGTGCTGGATCAGGCTTCTTTTTATCCTTCTTCCCATTTTGTGTGTCTGTGTGTGTGTGAGACATGATTTCCACCAATTTGGTGTTGACTGTTCACATCAGGGCAACAGACTGGAAGCCTGTCTCTGCGCTGCTGCTCCACAGACTGACTCAACCCCCCACCTTAATGCACAGAGTCATCTCCTTACCCCTAACTGCCCCACTAGCTGCCGCGGACACAAATCGGATGAGAAGGCAGGGTGCCAGGTTAGATGCGGTTGAGGTAGCGGAGGAGTATTAAGTGGAGGCAACTGTGGGCAGAAGCCGCTGGTCAGCTGGGAACGGGACAGTTCCTCCTGGACAAAAAGAACAAGGGACTCTCCAAAATAAATGTTTTTAATTACCGGGCACACCGACGTTCCAGTGTGTCTGGTAAACTTCTAGTTATATAAGCCCATAAACTACAGACCTGACACATGAGACTGGAAACGACCGGTGGCACATGTGCATGGTTTCCTCTATGCAGCTTCACTCAATGAACGAGAAGAAGATTAGCACAATAAATCTGCAGTTTAAATAAAGTAGAATTATCGTAGCCTCCAAAGAAATACTGCAAATCATCCTTTTCTTTCTGTCAGACAATCTGGGAGTGATTATCTGAAGGGCGAGAGCCCGTCAAGGGAGGATTGCATGAAGAAACGTAGCGATGTAATCTGCAAAAAGTCCGACGCAGCTCGACCGCAGACGGACGCGGCCGTGACTCGGCTCAAACCCCCGGCTCTGCTCCGACTCATTGGACGCGGCGCTTTCACGCGGACCTCGCTGCAGGAAGCTTTGTGCTAACGAAGGATTCCTGACATCTGCCTCCTGCGTCCACGACGTGTCCTTGTATGGTCACAGGGATCAATATGACACATGTTTCACCGCCAGCGCTTTTTTTCCAAAACATTCCCTCCCTCTCTGCTCTGGAGACACAAAGCAGAGGGGCCGGCTGCTCCCGTTCCTCTCCTCCAGAGGAATCTTCTTCTCCCCCCCCCCCCCACCTCGCCGCAGCAGAGCTCAAACCCGATAAGCTCCCAACCTGCTCGGCGAGGAACCCGTCCCTGGAAGCCCTTAAAACCCCGAACTAAGCCGGTATTCATGGCAGGATTTTCCTCTCATTCCAGCTGACAATAAGCCAGTTGCAGCTTCATACGGCTGCAGGTTGTGTGGAGGTGTCCTCTCATCCCCCAAAAGCTGCCCTGAGGGGACGGCAGCGTTTGGGTTCAGCTCCACTGCCTGAGCTAATGTGGGTCTGCTCTCTGGGTCCCCGCTCCAACAGTTTGTGCCCGACCACCTGCTGATTCTGCAGGCTTGGTTACGCTGCCTGGAGCCCAGATCTAACCTATATAGACAGCAGGTCCTTCTTCCTAAAGTGTGCATGTGCACGCACACACACACACACACACACACACACACACACACACACACACACACACACACACACACACACACACACACACACACACACACACACACACACACACACACTCGCGCGTAAAACTTAACTTCTCAGCTAGAACCAACCAGTCAAGCTAATACAATATCCTGAAAACTGCACCTCTCACAGAAGAAGCTTCGCTAAGAGGATTTACTTCTTCAAAAAGATAGGCCGTTAAATAAAGTGTGTGTATGTGATGATAGCACGTTCCCTATTTGGATTATTTTGACTCCTTCTCAGAGCTGCTTGATGGTATTTTTAATAGCGATATCCTCTTTCTTCCCGGTTTGGCCTCTAATTCCCTAAAACGTGCAGACTTGACGGATGCCTCGCTGCGGCCGCAGCCCAGAGCTCACCGTGTACGCTTTTGTGGTGCAAGAAGCGACGGATCAAATTAAGGAGACACTGCTTGCCTGGGCCCAGAGAGGAGCGGTTGTTTTAATGAAAGCAATGACGGTGTCGCCCCTGCTCGGCGATCGCCTGTGAGCTGCAGACGCGGCGCCGGGATGAAAGCCGACGCCCCGCCGCCGTCTTTGATCGCCTCTTTAATCAGTGCATTAAACGTGAAATTGTGTTTTTCCTTCTCTCTCCTCCTCCTCCTCCTGTTCTTTCTCCAGAGTCTGTGAACAGGTGAGAGAGGGACACTGTCTGCCCCACTGTCCAGCGACACCATGAGCTGGAGCTTCCTCACGCGGCTGCTGGAGGAGATCCACAACCACTCCACCTTCGTGGGGAAGCTGTGGCTCACCGTGCTCATCGTCTTCCGCATCGTCCTCACTGCCGTCGGGGGAGAGTCCATCTACTACGACGAGCAGAGCAAGTTTGTGTGCAACTCGGGACAGCCAGGCTGCGAGAACGTCTGCTACGACGCCTTTGCCCCCCTGTCCCACGTCCGCTTCTGGGTTTTCCAGATTATCCTGGTGGCGATGCCCTCCCTCATGTACATGGGCTACGCCATCAACAAGATCGCCAGACTGGAGGAGGCCAAGGGAGGCGGAGGCGGAACCTCCACGGCTATTAGAACGGGAGGTGGAGGCTACACGCACCGGAAGCCCAGGAAAATCTGTTTTGGTGCGCGGCAGCACCGAGGCATCGAGGAGACGGAGGAGGACCAGGAGGACGATCCCATGATCTACGAGGTCCCGGAGGTGGAGCCCCCCAAGAGGCCGAGAGACCCGCTGCAGCCCACGCCCCGACCCAAAGTCCGGCACGATGGGCGCAGGCGTATCCGAGACGAGGGCCTGATGCGGGTCTACGTCCTGCAGCTGGTGACCCGAACGGTGCTGGAGGCGGGCTTCCTGGCCGGCCAGTACTTGCTCTACGGCTTCCGCGTGATGCCCGTGTTCGTGTGCTCGGGGAAGCCGTGCCCCCACAGCGTGGACTGCTTCGTGTCGCGGCCCACAGAAAAGACCATCTTCCTGCGCATCATGTACGGCGTCACGGTCCTCTGCCTCATTCTCAACATTTGGGAGATGCTTCATTTAGGGCTCGGCTCCATCTACGACATCCTCCGCCGGCGGCGCGGCCCGCCCCAGGACGATGAGTACCAGCTGGGCCTGCTGGGTACCAATGGAGCTGTGGAGGGGTCAGTCGGGGGTACAGCCCCCGAGGTGGGCTCCGAAGGAGGGGTGGGTGGCGATGGGGCCGCCGATTACGTCGGCTACCCTTTCTCGTGGAACACGCCATCGGCTCCGCCTGGCTATAACATCGTGGTGAAGCCCGAGCAGATGCCCTACACAGACCTCAGCAACGCCAAGATGGCGTGCAAGCAGAACCGGGCCAACATCGCCCAAGAGGAGCAACAGCAATTTGGCAGCAACGAGGATAACTTTCCCACTGGAGGAGAAGCCCGCGTGGCTCTGAACAAAGACATGATCCAGCAAGCTCACCAGCAGCTGGAGGCGGCCATCCAGGCCTACAGCCAGCAGCACCAGGCCGAGGCGCAGCTCGGGGACAACCAGGACGACAAGCCGCAAAGCAACATCATTCAGGCCCAGCCGCCGCTGCAACCTCAGCCTCACAAGGAGCGCAAACACAGACTCAAGCACGGCAAAGGAGGCAGCAGCGCAGGAGGCAGCAGCAGCAACAGCAGCAGCAGCAAATCTGGAGAGGGGAAGCCCTCCGTGTGGATCTGAAGCCGGAAACTCTCAGCTGCACGGGGAGCCTTTACTGTACATAATTAGAGAGCGGATGACGAGCTGCTGCCGCCGTCCTCGGAGAGTCACACCACTGTGCCTTAAAGAATCCTGCAAGCTGGAGAGGCTGTGTGTCGTTGTGGACTAAGATGTCTTCAAATTTGGCTTGTTTCCGGGCTATCAATGTCTAACTTGAAACATCACACCGTTACAAACTGTAGTAGGCTACAGTCCGCCGTTTACATGTCTGGTGCATCTTGATATTGACCTCTAACGTCTTCCCGTTCACCTTTGTGTAGGGATTAGAACTTTGGAACAAATGATAATTAGTTTTGTAATGAATCAGATTTAGCAGATTTGGCTCGGCTCGTTTTCAGGCTGCACCTCAGCAGAGACTCTCTCTCTCTCTCTCTCTCTCCCTCTCTCTCTTTCTCTCTCTCCCTCTCTCTCTTTCTCTCTCTCTCTCTCTCTCTTTCCATGTACAAGCGCTAATTCCCAGGAAGTCGACATTGCTAAAAATTTAAGTATCCTCACAGTAGGAGTCTTGACAAGTCATCAATATGCTCTGGCGTGCTGAAGCCGCTGTGTCGTACTGTGATGACGTTATCGAGGTTCATCATAACAACGGAAAAGCAATAAAATGAAGCATATTTCCGCAGCGGCGCCGGCAGCCTGTTTTTATAATGCAGTGACGGTAAGATGCATCACCTTCCTGTAGGCTGTGTCCTGTCAGTCCAGTTCTGTCTCCCCTCTCTCCGGTGTCACTTACAGAGTTATGTCGACGTGGCTTTGCATTTGACAGTGTGTTTGTGTACGATTCCTGCATCTCTCTGTGCCGCAGCAACAGTTGCTCAGAATGAGATGAGCATTGCAGGCTTAAAAAATAATAATAAAACAACAAAAAACAAAACATCCTTTTTAAAACGATGCATAAACAACCCAGTTTTCAAACCTTCCTCCACCTCTCAGCTTCTCTTCCTCCAGCTTTTCATGAGTCCAGGTCTCGTTCTGCCTTGCAGACGGCTGCCCCCTGGTGGCCAGTTCTGCTAAGCGTCCAGTATTGGAGAGGATTTTGCAGCTACAAGTTGTCAATGCAACCTGCATCCAGCAACACTCTGCTGGTGTTCCTTTTCTATGACCAAGCCTTGTGTCAAGTCTTCCCAGTGTCAAATGCAGAAGGCTGCATTATCAGCCCGCTGTAATGGAAACCTTTTTAAAGCCATTACTGTAAAACGAGACCAAACACTGTTTGTGTGAAGCAAGTGTCGGTGCCAAGGTTTTATGCCAATCTGCCATCCAGGCCTGGTTGTTTGTAGCTTTGGAATACTGTGCCATGATAACAAAAAAAAAAAAGAAAAGAAAAGAAAAGAAAAAAAGCCTAGGAGACCAACTGTTTTGTAAAAGTGACTTGTTCTTTTGTGTGATGATTTTTAAAAATGGTATTTAAAACAGCAAAGTGAGTTCAATTTTATGTTGGAACCATGTTTTATATATTTAGAGAAACACTTTTTTTCATTGAAGGTTTCTTTTTCAGTGAAGAAAAAGACAAAGAAAACAAGCATTTTTAAAACGACCCACTTGTATTGATATTTATGATTATGTGTAAATTGCCTTCTAGTTCAAAAAGAAAAGTGAAATATGCCATAATATATTTTTATAAGTTGGCAAAAGTGACTTAATGAAAAAAAAGGCAAATTTGCCCTTGTATGTTTCAGTATTAATATTGTATGTTCAAAGCAACCCTCTGGGATGTTTTTTCTAAACTAAACAATCTGTTTTCCACCTCCAGCTCTGGGTGGAGAAGCACCGCCTGCTGATGGGGTGCCAGATTGATTAAAAAAACAAGACTGTGAGCCTCAGCCCAGAGTAGTTTGCAAATAAGTATTTACTCACTCTGGAGGGATGAAACCTGAGAAGCGTGCACATGGCAGGATTTCATTCATTTCAGTCTTATCCAGCGAGAGGGAACACACGACCCCTGTGAAGCGGTGACGCTGTGGACGTGACCTCCTCTGCATGATCACTGACTACAGCAACAATACGACAGTGTGCTCAAGTTCAGCTACAACATTCTGACCGGTTCGTTCTGCACAAGCTTCCACTTGTCAGTTCGGGAAAGAATTTCGGCAGCTATCTATTCATGATCCTCCCCATGGAACTGTTGTGTGAACCCTGCTGAAAAGGAATAAAAGGAAGAAAACCATGCCTGTTCTTAGGGGTTCATTCATACTACATACTTAGCTGACAACTGTAAAAGGGGGGAAAAAAGAGAAACTGAGCTCTCAAAATGTGTCCGTTTGTGTTTTACAAAATAATAATAATTAAAAAAAAAAAAAACTAGGACGATTTTCCTACAAGTGTGTGATTCATCGTCAGATTTATCAGATGAGTGTTGTTTTTGTTGGATCTTTTGTTGGCTTTTTTACCCTCAGCTCTCCTTCAGACTCACATATCAGGATTTCGGTCCAATATTGTCGCTTTTCAGCCAGAATCTACTGCTGAGGAACACAGTGCCGGTGCACATATGAGAAATAAAGGAACCCAGGAGGAATTTCCCTGCTCGCAGGCAGCTTCCCCCCTGCAGGAGAAGCACAGGTTGGACTCTGCATCATTAAAAGTGGCGTCGGCTAGTTTCACTGTCACGCGGGTCCGGCAGCGCGTCTATTCTATGCTCAACAATGACTGCATTCACCAGGAAGAAGCTCATGTTCCCCTACATGTCCGTCCCGTTCACCACTGTCGGATGTAACAATAACACTAGTTGTATTATCGGTACTGACTCATTCATGTGACTGTGTTTTTTATGGCTTTTGTAACATGTACATTTCTTTTTCTGGTATCCTTGCAGACCCCTTTTTTCATATTCTTTGATGAAAGTATTTGATTTGCATGTGAAAAGACATATTTTCCTATAAAACCATCATTAAATCAGACTGATGCACACTGGATTCCAGAGAGTCCCCCTTTTTGTTGCTTCACAGCATGGTGAAAGTCGTGTTTTTAAAGCTTTGCCTGCTGTCAGAGTGAGATCTGGGTGTTTTGGATTGCTGGAGATCACGGGGTGGGGGCGGGGTGGGTCTGGGGGTGTTCAGGAGAATTCCAGTCACATGGGTTGGTGTTGCGTCACTGACAGGACGAAGGCAGAAGGCTGAGGAGAGATGTCAGTCGGGCTCACATCATTCTGTTTGTCACTTGGGCAGCTCTCGCCATGACGCCTGAGCTTCAGCTTGCGACAGCAGGAACATCCCCGACCGTCAGACCTTCAATTACAGAAACGCCACATCAGGTTGTTTGTTCCACCTCCCAAAAGAAACGGCGTGCTGCCACCAGCGCTCCCCCCCCCCCAGCCAGCCCAGACGCAACCAGGAGGCGAACGTGAGGATTCCAGAGTGGCCGAAAGGTCCTCAGTTAGGTTTCCACTTGTTGCCTGGAGAACAAACATTAAACAGTGAGGGGGGAAGAATGTTTTCTTTCCATAAATTTGAAATAAAAAAAACAAACCTGTCCCTGGAGGGGCTTGGCGGTGGGAATGAGCGGAGGGCTGCAGCTGTAAGAACAATGAGGTCACTGCTGATATGAGCGAATCCCATGAGCGGTCCCTGGGAAGGCAACGTGTGGCAACGGGACAAACCTTTCAGCCCGTTAATGGCCTAATTGTCTGGATAAACCTCAAACACTACACAGATCTGGTTTTGGGGGCACTGAGCAGATGATTCCATTATGAATTTGGGAGTGAAAGGTAGCAGAAGATTGCTGCCATACAGATGTTTGGACCTCTTTCATCTGCTGGACCAGAGAAAGTTTACCAGCTGCACAGAACACGGTAAAAACGGAAATTTCATTAAATCAGAAAAGGTGAACAAACAGCCCACGCTGTTAAAAAGACAAACTATACCGCAAAAGCTGAAATAGTTTGTGCCCTAACCCTAACCCCTAACCTAACCCTAACCCTAACCTAACCCTAACCCTAACCTAACCCTAACCCTAGCATCTTTCCTAATCCCAACCCTAAAGTCTTACCCTAACCCTAACCCTAACGCCTTTCCTAACATCTTTTTAAATCACTGTCCAAGAGAACCCAACAACCCTACATCAGAGAAACCACTAAAAACAAATTGGACACTGAAAATGAGAACGGAATCTGGGACCCAAAGCGGATTCCAATAAACATCATGACCACAAGAAACAACATGAACACTGAAGAAGACACGGAAGCCGAAGTCTACCACTCCCTCTTTGATTCTTCTTTTTCCTTCTCTTCTAAATCTCTTCTTTCTCCCCTTATATGTCTCCTGCTCGCAGTGGGTGGTGATTGGTTACCAACGGCCAGAGCCTCGCCTCTGTCTCAGCAGACAACATGGGGGGAGGCTTTGAGTAGTTTTCTGCTTTCCTAACCCTAACCCCTAACCCCTCACCTAACCCTAACCCCTAACCCCTAACACTAACCCCTAACTCTAATTCCTAACCCTAACCCCTAACCTAACCCTAACCCCTCGCCTAAGCCTAACCCTAACCCCTAACCCCTCACCTAACCCTAACCCTGACCCCTAACCTAACCTAACCCTAACCCCTAACCTAACCTAACCCTAACCCCTAACCTAACCCTAACCCTAACCCTAACCCTAACCCCTAACCTAAC